>JAXIVJ010007206.1:22500-27500 GCA_036785665.1 Chirona hameri | reverse complement strand
TCTAAAGAATAGTGTTATCCTTGTGAAACCAACCTTCGGTTATGCACGGGGCCTTGCTTTGGGGCAATGCCGGACCGAAGGTTGGTTTAGTCCGTTTTCTGTTTTTTTTTTAATATGGATGGGCCTATAAATAGCTTACCGGATAGTAGCCCCAGACCTCCTCTTTCCAAATCTGGTCTTCTTTTTCTTCTAGCCCCACGGCAAGTCGGTCAAATAGTAGCGCAAAAAAGTATGACGTCACACAGGCTAAACCAATCACCGGAGCGCAATTCTGAGGCCATTTTGTCGGCTCAAAGAGCAGCCACGAGTCGACTATATACCCGTATAAGGCATCAAAATCCATTTTGGGACAACTCTAAAAAAATGTCATTAAGGGAAAAAAAGAGGAGCTTACCGGATTCGAACCGGTGGCCAATCAATTGCGAGGCAGGCGTTCTATCCACTAGACCACAGTGGCTTGTGGGAGTTAAGGCAGGCGATCTCATGTTTCCTATGGACATGGATCTTTCCCTAATCGATATTTGGCCTTCGTCCGGCAGCCTATTTTTGCAATTGCAGGTGCAATCGAGTTTTGACAGAGTTGAAACTTTGCAGGCAGTTTCTACAGGCAGAGAGAACCGATGAGACCGCGCGAAGCGGGGTATCATCGGTTCTCTCTCAGAGAACAATCGAGGCCGATGAGACCGCGCGAAGCGGGGTATCATGGGATCCCAAGAGTCTGGAGACCACGTGAAGCATGGTCTTTAGAGTTTAGAGCACTTCAAGAGGCACCAGGATCCCATGGAAAGACCAGAGAAAGACCTCATGGATAGCACTCTGAAAGACCAGAGGGCCCCATGGACGTGCACAATGCCCCTGTGCATGTCAGAGAGGCCCCTGGCTAGAGCGAAAGGGCCCCTGTGCGAGTCAGAAGGATCTTGAACATGCTGAATGGGCCACTAGCCAGCACAGAAGGGCCTCTAGCCAGCAGATGGGCCCCTGGGCAGGTCGGAGGGGTCCCTGGGCAGGTTGGAGGGGCTCCTGAGCAGTGCGCATATAGACAGGGTGACAAAGCAGTCAGCGCAGTCCCTTACCAGGTCAAAACTGCCTGGACAAACCAGAGAGTCCCTGGAAAGTTCAAAGGGCCCCTGTGCAGGTCAGAGGGGCCAAAGACCAGACCGAAAGAGCCCCTGGGCGGCTGAGAAGGGCCCCTGAACAATAAACATGCCGAATGGGACCCTAGCCAGCACGGAGGGGCCCAGTGCCCACTGGCACAATGGTATCCAGTGACATCATCACCTTGTACTAGCCTTCCGGCAGCCGGCCAATTGGAAATCCCGGAACGGCACCCCTGACCGCAACCACTCTTCGGGCCTAACAAAAAGCGGATCATCCTAATTCCTAAGGCCAACAGCCAATCAACAGCCGCGTAACCCCGGCTGCAGCTGTAACGAACCTGCTGATTGCTCAACAGCTTCTACCCCACCAGTAACGGTTGGCAGCACTCGGGCGTTTGGGCGTTAAAAATTTACTACACCGTAGGGTTCCCATCTTAAATCGATGATATTCAGACGAAGCTAGCTCGTAACCTATAGAACATATTATACATCCGACTTCTGGACTAGATAGCTACAAGCCTTGGCTACAACGTTTTTATTTCCCATGTTTCGATATTCTGGGCGCAAATGGGTTAAATGGGCTCGGGCGTTAAACAATGTCGGAACGACCGCTGACCGCTTCCAAATGCTACTACAAGTACTGAGATATACACTACTTCGACGACTACTTCATAGGGTATTAATGATGACCGCTTCCAAATGCTACTATAGGTACTGAAATATACACTACTTCGACTACTACTTCATATATTTGCTGGAATTGAATTCAATAAATAAAGATATAATCTATGAAAATACAAGTTATTGATAGCAAACCATACCATTAATTTAGAATACACAAAACAATTACCAGAAGAAGAAAAATATCTTGTCTAATTCATTTGGGCATTGCATTCCTTACTGTTTGTACTCGTTCTATTACCCTGGCCGGTTTATACAGCCTTGCCCTGGCCGATACCAACACTGTGGCTGAAACCGCACTCATGGCGATACCGACGCAGGTAAACAACACTGGGCCAGGTCCTCAACACAGGCATGGACTACTATAATATTCCATGACACAGGGGTTCACAAACGTGACGTCACACCGTCACACAACATTCCTCTTGTGTTACGCGCCTCAGCCTGGTACAACGTAGTGTGCATAACATGTTAAACAAAATACACTTGCATCATTTATGTATAGCTGACCAATGCTGGCACAATTTCATTGTTGTTATATGGTTTTACCCCACCTGCCATAGTCAGCACTGTAGGGACTTTGGTAAATATTAAGTACCCAATAATGGTAGGTACATATCTGTCACAAAAGTATGTAAGGATGATGAATGAATAACCTTCATCTAGCTTTGATGTTGTACCTTAAGTGAGAAAAAACATAAATTTCCAATACATAATTAATTTGCCATGATCCCAGCCAATAATACAAATAATCAGCAAATATATTGATATGTACATTGCAACCATGTGTTCAGACATACAACCACTGCTGTTTGATAACAAATAGTTGATGTTTGTGGTGATGCCAATACATTTATCACTCCCAAGTCCCAGGGTAAACTGTGGTAATGTTGGCCGTTGGGTGCACCTAAATCTGGACAAATTCATGCTGTTAGTGAAATAGAGATTCACCAAAGTACCAAACTATCAACAAACCACCAACAGCAGAAAATAACCAGTGTTCGTTAGCATCCAACTTACTGCTATTCTTTACAGACTGTGGTAAGATCAGACTCTGCACAGTCTGGGCAAATTTATGTCATTGGTGTTTCATGTTTAGGGTAAAGGTTCAATCTCTGGGCGCATCAAAATACCAGACTTCATGCTATTGGTGGCATCACTGAGACTGACGCACAATAACAAAAGCACCGATACACCTGTTACACCAGACTTTTCATGCTATTGGTGGCAATGACTAACAGACTGAAGCACCAATGCACAGTTAATAGGGTAAAAGTCAAATGTTTGGACATATCCCAACCTCAGACTTTTCATGCTATCAGAATGCAGACACTACAGACACATTGTTTACATTCTGATATCATGAAAAGTCTGAGGATAGGATGTGTCCATATCAGCACCTGAGGTTACTGCAGTTGACCCAAGCAGGAGAAACGTCACCATAACATTTTTAGTAGGGAAGGGGATTCAGGTGTTTGAGGGCCCGGCCAGGTGTTTACCCCCTTCACTCCCATTGGCCTAACAGAGATTTGGCCCTAGTTAAGCACAGGCTAAACTATGTGTGATTGTCAAGGAAATCATGTGTGTGTTATCCATGTTTGCAGAACTTTCTTGACGTCTGGATCAGCCGGTCAAGCAAATCACACAAGGAAAATGGATAAACCACTGCATTTTTGGAAATCGATAAACCACTGCATAAATATCTATCAGCTTCAACACAACTTTCAACACTCCAAATTTGCTCAAACGCTTCTTCATTCATCTTCCGCCATGATACTCAGCAAAAATTATTCAAGTTTAGGTCTAGTAAGACTACACTACACGAAAGCAAGCAAAATAATACAAACCCTTCAACATGCAATCTCGGAAAACACAACAAGTTCAGAATTTTGAACTTTGCATTGTTCCGTCTGACGGGTCTGCAGAATTTCCTTGACGTTTCATCCGGGATATGCATGATGTGCCAGTGCAGCTCACCCAATGCATTTACTATCAGCTGAACTTTCTCAGTCACGCATCCTGACAACATGGATAACATGCACATGATTTTCAGGAAATCATGCATAGTGTAGTCTGGGCTTTAACCCAAATACTCAGCCAAAAGAATGTTGCATATTGGAAATGTGTTTGCAATTGCAAACTTCCAAAAGATTATCGGAACATTGCATGTTATAACTGTAGTTACCCTGACGTATAAGTAGCCCTGGATGACGGTACAACAATATCTGACATTTAAAATTATAAACCAATAGACTTACCTCAACAGTCGTGCAATCGTCTCAACACGTCCAAAGCTCACAGTAAGCTATACAAATAAAGATAGTATTCTCTTCTTATATTACGTTACGTTATGTTACTTTACAATACAAATAGGCAATCCTACAAATATGCTGATTATACTCCAACCCACCACCTAGGCGATCAGGAAATATGTGAGGGAAGTACGAACTGCTTCAAGGGGACTCATCCCGTCATTTCGAATTGGCCAGCTGGCGGGTGAAGGTCAGGGAAATGACGTCACTGGAAACCTGTCTCTGCAGCAGCGGGTGGGCGAAGTGACGACAAGAATGTATTTTAATGCCCAAATTAATTACTAAAATAGACAAGCTTCGACATCACTGTCATCATCAGGTCTGAAGTTTTTTCATACCTGATAACTTAAGACCCGATGTTGACAGTGATGTCAAAAGCATGTATATTTTATTAATTGATTTGGGCACTAAAATTCATACTTGGCATGTTATGGATCATTTTATTTTTTTTACAATTATGTCCATCATACCAGCCATCCAGATCAAAACCCATTATACTGTATATGACCTGACGACAGGTGGTTCGTGGCGACATCTGAGACGGACCGAGGTCCGATGACGTCACGCAAATTATCTGTACAATCCTGGACGCCCCTCCTTCTTATACGGTCTTGTAACTATATTCGTATTCGGCGGCATTCCACGTGGAACCAGAAAAAGTCCTTCCATATTCTGGTCACTGTGGCTTCTGTGAAGTTTTCCTTCGTATCAAGCCAAGTGTATCATGTAGTGTAGTGTAGTCATCACCACCCATCCTATGTCGTTTAAGGGCGGAGGGGTTGGAACAGCAGGGCCACGCTTCTGCGTCGTCGTCAGGGGGGTGGGGGGGGGGGGGGGGGCGACGACAGTAGGGGCCGCCAGCCTTACGTCGCCAGAGGGAGGTGAGGGGGGTAGCGACAGTTGGGCCGCC
>JAXIVJ010007206.1:12500-17500 GCA_036785665.1 Chirona hameri | reverse complement strand
ATGACGGTGTCGACTCGGGATCCTGAAAGTGGCGTTACTGTAGATTCGTTTCCCTGACCTGGCGTCAACTTTTACCAAATCTCGGCCACCTTAAGAAAACCCCTCCCGATCGAACAGCTCAGGTTGGTTTCCCAAAGGAAACACAATTCTAAAGAATAGTGTTATCCTTGTGAAACCAACCTTCGGTTATGCACGGGGCCTTGCTTTGGGGCAATGCCGGACCGAAGGTTGGTTTAGTCCGTTTTCTGTTTTTTTTTAATATGGATGGGCCTATAAATAGCTTACCGGATAGTAGCCCCAGACCTCCTCTTTCCAAATCTGGTCTTCTTTTTCTTCTAGCCCCACGGCAAGTCGGTCAAATAGTAGCGCAAAAAAGTATGACGTCACACAGGCTAAACCAATCACCGGAGCGCAATTCTGAGGCCATTTTGTCGGCTCAAAGAGCAGCCACGAGTCGACTATATACCCGTATAAGGCATCAAAATCCATTTTGGGACAACTCTAAAAAAATGTCATTAAGGGAAAAAAAGAGGAGCTTACCGGATTCGAACCGGTGGCCAATCAATTGCGAGGCAGGCGTTCTATCCACTAGACCACAGTGGCTTGTGGGAGTTAAGGCAGGCGATCTCATGTTTCCTATGGACATGGATCTTTCCCTAATCGATATTTGGCCTTCGTCCGGCAGCCTATTTTTGCAATTGCAGGTGCAATCGAGTTTTGACAGAGTTGAAACTTTGCAGGCAGTTTCTACAGGCAGAGAGAACCGATGAGACCGCGCGAAGCGGGGTATCATCGGTTCTCTCTCAGAGAACAATCGAGGCCGATGAGACCGCGCGAAGCGGGGTATCATGGGATCCCAAGAGTCTGGAGACCACGTGAAGCATGGTCTTTAGAGTTTAGAGCACTTCAAGAGGCACCAGGATCCCATGGAAAGACCAGAGAAAGACCTCATGGATAGCACTCTGAAAGACCAGAGGGCCCCATGGACGTGCACAATGCCCCTGTGCATGTCAGAGAGGCCCCTGGCTAGAGCGAAAGGGCCCCTGTGCGAGTCAGAAGGATCTTGAACATGCTGAATGGGCCACTAGCCAGCACAGAAGGGCCTCTAGCCAGCAGATGGGCCCCTGGGCAGGTCGGAGGGGTCCCTGGGCAGGTTGGAGGGGCTCCTGAGCAGTGCGCATATAGACAGGGTGACAAAGCAGTCAGCGCAGTCCCTTACCAGGTCAAAACTGCCTGGACAAACCAGAGAGTCCCTGGAAAGTTCAAAGGGCCCCTGTGCAGGTCAGAGGGGCCAAAGACCAGACCGAAAGAGCCCCTGGGCGGCTGAGAAGGGCCCCTGAACAATAAACATGCCGAATGGGACCCTAGCCAGCACGGAGGGGCCCAGTGCCCACTGGCACAATGGTATCCAGTGACATCATCACCTTGTACTAGCCTTCCGGCAGCCGGCCAATTGGAAATCCCGGAACGGCACCCCTGACCGCAACCACTCTTCGGGCCTAACAAAAAGCGGATCATCCTAATTCCTAAGGCCAACAGCCAATCAACAGCCGCGTAACCCCGGCTGCAGCTGTAACGAACCTGCTGATTGCTCAACAGCTTCTACCCCACCAGTAACGGTTGGCAGCACTCGGGCGTTTGGGCGTTAAAAATTTACTACACCGTAGGGTTCCCATCTTAAATCGATGATATTCAGACGAAGCTAGCTCGTAACCTATAGAACATATTATACATCCGACTTCTGGACTAGATAGCTACAAGCCTTGGCTACAACGTTTTTATTTCCCATGTTTCGATATTCTGGGCGCAAATGGGTTAAATGGGCTCGGGCGTTAAACAATGTCGGAACGACCGCTGACCGCTTCCAAATGCTACTACAAGTACTGAGATATACACTACTTCGACGACTACTTCATAGGGTATTAATGATGACCGCTTCCAAATGCTACTATAGGTACTGAAATATACACTACTTCGACTACTACTTCATATATTTGCTGGAATTGAATTCAATAAATAAAGATATAATCTATGAAAATACAAGTTATTGATAGCAAACCATACCATTAATTTAGAATACACAAAACAATTACCAGAAGAAGAAAAATATCTTGTCTAATTCATTTGGGCATTGCATTCCTTACTGTTTGTACTCGTTCTATTACCCTGGCCGGTTTATACAGCCTTGCCCTGGCCGATACCAACACTGTGGCTGAAACCGCACTCATGGCGATACCGACGCAGGTAAACAACACTGGGCCAGGTCCTCAACACAGGCATGGACTACTATAATATTCCATGACACAGGGGTTCACAAACGTGACGTCACACAACATTCCTCTTGTGTTACGCGCCTCAGCCTGGTACAACGTAGTGTGCATAACATGTTAAACAAAATACACTTGCATCATTTATGTATAGCTGACCAATGCTGGCACAATTTCATTGTTGTTATATGGTTTTACCCCACCTGCCATAGTCAGCACTGTAGGGACTTTGGTAAATATTAAGTACCCAATAATGGTAGGTACATATCTGTCACAAAAGTATGTAAGGATGATGAATGAATAACCTTCATCTAGCTTTGATGTTGTACCTTAAGTGAGAAAAAACATAAATTTCCAATACATAATTAATTTGCCATGATCCCAGCCAATAATACAAATAATCAGCAAATATATTGATATGTACATTGCAACCATGTGTTCAGACATACAACCACTGCTGTTTGATAACAAATAGTTGATGTTTGTGGTGATGCCAATACATTTATCACTCCCAAGTCCCAGGGTAAACTGTGGTAATGTTGGCCGTTGGGTGCACCTAAATCTGGACAAATTCATGCTGTTAGTGAAATAGAGATTCACCAAAGTACCAAACTATCAACAAACCACCAACAGCAGAAAATAACCAGTGTTCGTTAGCATCCAACTTACTGCTATTCTTTACAGACTGTGGTAAGATCAGACTCTGCACAGTCTGGGCAAATTTATGTCATTGGTGTTTCATGTTTAGGGTAAAGGTTCAATCTCTGGGCGCATCAAAATACCAGACTTCATGCTATTGGTGGCATCACTGAGACTGACGCACAATAACAAAAGCACCGATACACCTGTTACACCAGACTTTTCATGCTATTGGTGGCAATGACTAACAGACTGAAGCACCAATGCACAGTTAATAGGGTAAAAGTCAAATGTTTGGACATATCCCAACCTCAGACTTTTCATGCTATCAGAATGCAGACACTACAGACACATTGTTTACATTCTGATATCATGAAAAGTCTGAGGATAGGATGTGTCCATATCAGCACCTGAGGTTACTGCAGTTGACCCAAGCAGGAGAAACGTCACCATAACATTTTTAGTAGGGAAGGGGATTCAGGTGTTTGAGGGCCCGGCCAGGTGTTTACCCCCTTCACTCCCATTGGCCTAACAGAGATTTGGCCCTAGTTAAGCACAGGCTAAACTATGTGTGATTGTCAAGGAAATCATGTGTGTGTTATCCATGTTTGCAGAACTTTCTTGACGTCTGGATCAGCCGGTCAAGCAAATCACACAAGGAAAATGGATAAACCACTGCATTTTTGGAAATCGATAAACCACTGCATAAATATCTATCAGCTTCAACACAACTTTCAACACTCCAAATTTGCTCAAACGCTTCTTCATTCATCTTCCGCCATGATACTCAGCAAAAATTATTCAAGTTTAGGTCTAGTAAGACTACACTACACGAAAGCAAGCAAAATAATACAAACCCTTCAACATGCAATCTCGGAAAACACAACAAGTTCAGAATTTTGAACTTTGCATTGTTCCGTCTGACGGGTCTGCAGAATTTCCTTGACGTTTCATCCGGGATATGCATGATGTGCCAGTGCAGCTCACCCAATGCATTTACTATCAGCTGAACTTTCTCAGTCACGCATCCTGACAACATGGATAACATGCACATGATTTTCAGGAAATCATGCATAGTGTAGTCTGGGCTTTAACCCAAATACTCAGCCAAAAGAATGTTGCATATTGGAAATGTGTTTGCAATTGCAAACTTCCAAAAGATTATCGGAACATTGCATGTTATAACTGTAGTTACCCTGACGTATAAGTAGCCCTGGATGACGGTACAACAATATCTGACATTTAAAATTATAAACCAATAGACTTACCTCAACAGTCGTGCAATCGTCTCAACACGTCCAAAGCTCACAGTAAGCTATACAAATAAAGATAGTATTCTCTTCTTATATTACGTTACGTTATGTTACTTTACAATACAAATAGGCAATCCTACAAATATGCTGATTATACTCCAACCCACCACCTAGGCGATCAGGAAATATGTGAGGGAAGTACGAACTGCTTCAAGGGGACTCATCCCGTCATTTCGAATTGGCCAGCTGGCGGGTGAAGGTCAGGGAAATGACGTCACTGGAAACCTGTCTCTGCAGCAGCGGGTGGGCGAAGTGACGACAAGAATGTATTTTAATGCCCAAATTAATTACTAAAATAGACAAGCTTCGACATCACTGTCATCATCAGGTCTGAAGTTTTTTCATACCTGATAACTTAAGACCCGATGTTGACAGTGATGTCAAAAGCATGTATATTTTATTAATTGATTTGGGCACTAAAATACATACTTGGCATGTTATGGATCATTTTATTTTTTTTACAATTATGTCCATCATACCAGCCATCCAGATCAAAACCCATTATACTGTATATGACCTGACGACAGGTGGTTCGTGGCGACATCTGAGACGGACCGAGGTCCGATGACGTCACGCAAATTATCTGTACAATCCTGGACGCCCCTCCTTCTTATACGGTCTTGTAACTATATTCGTATTCGGCGGCATTCCACGTGGAACCAGAAAAAGTCCTTCCATATTCTGGTCACTGTGGCTTCTGTGAAGTTTTCCTTCGTATCAAGCCAAGTGTATCATGTAGTGTAGTGTAGTCATCACCACCCATCCTATGTCGTTTAAGGGC
>JAXIVJ010007206.1:0-7500 GCA_036785665.1 Chirona hameri | reverse complement strand
GTATCATCGGTTCTCTCTCAGAGAACAATCGAGGCCGATGAGACCGCGCGAAGCGGGGTATCATGGGATCCCAAGAGTCTGGAGACCACGTGAAGCATGGTCTTTAGAGTTTAGAGCACTTCAAGAGGCACCAGGATCCCATGGAAAGACCAGAGAAAGACCTCATGGATAGCACTCTGAAAGACCAGAGGGCCCCATGGACGTGCACAATGCCCCTGTGCATGTCAGAGAGGCCCCTGGCTAGAGCGAAAGGGCCCCTGTGCGAGTCAGAAGGATCTTGAACATGCTGAATGGGCCACTAGCCAGCACAGAAGGGCCTCTAGCCAGCAGATGGGCCCCTGGGCAGGTCGGAGGGGTCCCTGGGCAGGTTGGAGGGGCTCCTGAGCAGTGCGCATATAGACAGGGTGACAAAGCAGTCAGCGCAGTCCCTTACCAGGTCAAAACTGCCTGGACAAACCAGAGAGTCCCTGGAAAGTTCAAAGGGCCCCTGTGCAGGTCAGAGGGGCCAAAGACCAGACCGAAAGAGCCCCTGGGCGGCTGAGAAGGGCCCCTGAACAATAAACATGCCGAATGGGACCCTAGCCAGCACGGAGGGGCCCAGTGCCCACTGGCACAATGGTATCCAGTGACATCATCACCTTGTACTAGCCTTCCGGCAGCCGGCCAATTGGAAATCCCGGAACGGCACCCCTGACCGCAACCACTCTTCGGGCCTAACAAAAAGCGGATCATCCTAATTCCTAAGGCCAACAGCCAATCAACAGCCGCGTAACCCCGGCTGCAGCTGTAACGAACCTGCTGATTGCTCAACAGCTTCTACCCCACCAGTAACGGTTGGCAGCACTCGGGCGTTTGGGCGTTAAAAATTTACTACACCGTAGGGTTCCCATCTTAAATCGATGATATTCAGACGAAGCTAGCTCGTAACCTATAGAACATATTATACATCCGACTTCTGGACTAGATAGCTACAAGCCTTGGCTACAACGTTTTTATTTCCCATGTTTCGATATTCTGGGCGCAAATGGGTTAAATGGGCTCGGGCGTTAAACAATGTCGGAACGACCGCTGACCGCTTCCAAATGCTACTACAAGTACTGAGATATACACTACTTCGACGACTACTTCATAGGGTATTAATGATGACCGCTTCCAAATGCTACTATAGGTACTGAAATATACACTACTTCGACTACTACTTCATATATTTGCTGGAATTGAATTCAATAAATAAAGATATAATCTATGAAAATACAAGTTATTGATAGCAAACCATACCATTAATTTAGAATACACAAAACAATTACCAGAAGAAGAAAAATATCTTGTCTAATTCATTTGGGCATTGCATTCCTTACTGTTTGTACTCGTTCTATTACCCTGGCCGGTTTATACAGCCTTGCCCTGGCCGATACCAACACTGTGGCTGAAACCGCACTCATGGCGATACCGACGCAGGTAAACAACACTGGACCAGGTCCTCAACACAGGCATGGACTACTATAATATTCCATGACACAGGGGTTCACAAACGTGACGTCACACAACATTCCTCTTGTGTTACGCGCCTCAGCCTGGTACAACGTAGTGTGCATAACATGTTAAACAAAATACACTTGCATCATTTATGTATAGCTGACCAATGCTGGCACAATTTCATTGTTGTTATATGGTTTTACCCCACCTGCCATAGTCAGCACTGTAGGGACTTTGGTAAATATTAAGTACCCAATAATGGTAGGTACATATCTGTCACAAAAGTATGTAAGGATGATGAATGAATAACCTTCATCTAGCTTTGATGTTGTACCTTAAGTGAGAAAAAACATAAATTTCCAATACATAATTAATTTGCCATGATCCCAGCCAATAATACAAATAATCAGCAAATATATTGATATGTACATTGCAACCATGTGTTCAGACATACAACCACTGCTGTTTGATAACAAATAGTTGATGTTTGTGGTGATGCCAATACATTTATCACTCCCAAGTCCCAGGGTAAACTGTGGTAATGTTGGCCGTTGGGTGCACCTAAATCTGGACAAATTCATGCTGTTAGTGAAATAGAGATTCACCAAAGTACCAAACTATCAACAAACCACCAACAGCAGAAAATAACCAGTGTTCGTTAGCATCCAACTTACTGCTATTCTTTACAGACTGTGGTAAGATCAGACTCTGCACAGTCTGGGCAAATTTATGTCATTGGTGTTTCATGTTTAGGGTAAAGGTTCAATCTCTGGGCGCATCAAAATACCAGACTTCATGCTATTGGTGGCATCACTGAGACTGACGCACAATAACAAAAGCACCGATACACCTGTTACACCAGACTTTTCATGCTATTGGTGGCAATGACTAACAGACTGAAGCACCAATGCACAGTTAATAGGGTAAAAGTCAAATGTTTGGACATATCCCAACCTCAGACTTTTCATGCTATCAGAATGCAGACACTACAGACACATTGTTTACATTCTGATATCATGAAAAATCTGAGGATAGGATGTGTCCATATCAGCACCTGAGGTTACTGCAGTTGACCCAAGCAGGAGAAACGTCACCATAACATTTTTAGTAGGGAAGGGGATTCAGGTGTTTGAGGGCCCGGCCAGGTGTTTACCCCCTTCACTCCCATTGGCCTAACAGAGATTTGGCCCTAGTTAAGCACAGGCTAAACTATGTGTGATTGTCAAGGAAATCATGTGTGTGTTATCCATGTTTGCAGAACTTTCTTGACGTCTGGATCAGCCGGTCAAGCAAATCACACAAGGAAAATGGATAAACCACTGCATTTTTGGAAATCGATAAACCACTGCATAAATATCTATCAGCTTCAACACAACTTTCAACACTCCAAATTTGCTCAAACGCTTCTTCATTCATCTTCCGCCATGATACTCAGCAAAAATTATTCAAGTTTAGGTCTAGTAAGACTACACTACACGAAAGCAAGCAAAATAATACAAACCCTTCAACATGCAATCTCGGAAAACACAACAAGTTCAGAATTTTGAACTTTGCATTGTTCCGTCTGACGGGTCTGCAGAATTTCCTTGACGTTTCATCCGGGATATGCATGATGTGCCAGTGCAGCTCACCCAATGCATTTACTATCAGCTGAACTTTCTCAGTCACGCATCCTGACAACATGGATAACATGCACATGATTTTCAGGAAATCATGCATAGTGTAGTCTGGGCTTTAACCCAAATACTCAGCCAAAAGAATGTTGCATATTGGAAATGTGTTTGCAATTGCAAACTTCCAAAAGATTATCGGAACATTGCATGTTATAACTGTAGTTACCCTGACGTATAAGTAGCCCTGGATGACGGTACAACAATATCTGACATTTAAAATTATAAACCAATAGACTTACCTCAACAGTCGTGCAATCGTCTCAACACGTCCAAAGCTCACAGTAAGCTATACAAATAAAGATAGTATTCTCTTCTTATATTACGTTACGTTATGTTACTTTACAATACAAATAGGCAATCCTACAAATATGCTGATTATACTCCAACCCACCACCTAGGCGATCAGGAAATATGTGAGGGAAGTACGAACTGCTTCAAGGGGACTCATCCCGTCATTTCGAATTGGCCAGCTGGCGGGTGAAGGTCAGGGAAATGACGTCACTGGAAACCTGTCTCTGCAGCAGCGGGTGGGCGAAGTGACGACAAGAATGTATTTTAATGCCCAAATTAATTACTAAAATAGACAAGCTTCGACATCACTGTCATCATCAGGTCTGAAGTTTTTTCATACCTGATAACTTAAGACCCGATGTTGACAGTGATGTCAAAAGCATGTATATTTTATTAATTGATTTGGGCACTAAAATACATACTTGGCATGTTATGGATCATTTTATTTTTTTTACAATTATGTCCATCATACCAGCCATCCAGATCAAAACCCATTATACTGTATATGACCTGACGACAGGTGGTTCGTGGCGACATCTGAGACGGACCGAGGTCCGATGACGTCACGCAAATTATCTGTACAATCCTGGACGCCCCTCCTTCTTATACGGTCTTGTAACTATATTCGTATTCGGCGGCATTCCACGTGGAACCAGAAAAAGTCCTTCCATATTCTGGTCACTGTGGCTTCTGTGAAGTTTTCCTTCGTATCAAGCCAAGTGTATCATGTAGTGTAGTGTAGTCATCACCACCCATCCTATGTCGTTTAAGGGCGGAGGGGTTGGAACAGCAGGGCCACGCTTCTGCGTCGTCGTCAGGGGGGTGGGGGGGGGGGGGGGCGACGACAGTAGGGGCCGCCAGCCTTACGTCGCCAGAGGGAGGTGAGGGGGTAGCGACAGTTGGGCCGCCAGGTCACGTCCTCGGGGGACGGGGGGGGGGGGGGGGAGGGGTACTGGGTCAGTCCCCGCTAGGTTCCCTCGTCATACATACATACATACATACATACATACATACATACATACATACATACATACATACATACATACATACATACATACATACATACATACATACATACATACATACATACATACATACATACATACATACATACATACATACATACATACATACATACATACATACATACATACATACATACATACATACATACATACATACATACATACATACATACATACATACATACATACATACATACATACATACATACATACATACATACATACATACATACATACATACATACATACATACATACATACATACATACATACATACATACATACATACATACATACATACATACATACATACATACATACATACATACATACATACATACATACATACATACATACATACATACATACATACATACATACATACATACATACATACATACATACATACATACATACATACATACATACATACATACATACATACATACATACATACATACATACATACATACATACATACATACATACATACATACATACATACATACATACATACATACATACATACATACATACATACATACATACATACATACATACATACATACATACATACATACATACATACATACATACATACATACATACATACATACATACATACATACATACATACATACATACATACATACATACATACATACATACATACATACATACATACATACATACATACATACATACATACATACATACATACATACATACATACATACATACATACATACATACATACATACATACATACATACATACATACATACATACATACATACATACATACATACATACATACATACATACATACATACATACATACATACATACATACATACATACATACATACATACATACATACATACATACATACATACATACATACATACATACATACATACATACATACATACATACATACATACATACATACATACATACATACATACATACATACATACATACATACATACATACATACATACATACATACATACATACATACATACATACATACATACATACATACATACATACATACATACATACATACATACATACATACATACATACATACATACATACATACATACATACATACATACATACATACATACATACATACATACATACATACATACATACATACATACATACATACATACATACATACATACATACATACATACATACATACATACATACATACATACATACATACATACATACATACATACATACATACATACATACATACATACATACATACATACATACATACATACATACATACATACATACATACATACATACATACATACATACATACATACATACATACATACATACATACATACATACATACATACATACATACATACATACATACATACATACATACATACATACATACATACATACATACATACATACATACATACATACATACATACATACATACATACATACATACATACATACATACATACATACATACATACATACATACATACATACATACATACATACATACATACATACATACATACATACATACATACATACATACATACATACATACATACATACATACATACATACATACATACATACATACATACATACATACATACATACATACATACATACATACATACATACATACATACATACATACATACATACATACATACATACATACATACATACATACATACATACATACATACATACATACATACATACATACATACATACATACATACATACATACATACATACATACATACATACATACATACATACATACATACATACATACATACATACATACATACATACATACATACATACATACATACATACATACATACATACATACATACATACATACATACATACATACATACATACATACATACATACATACATACATACATACATACATACATACATACATACATACATACATACATACATACATACATACATACATACATACATACATACATACATACATACATACATACATACATACATACATACATACATACATACATACATACATACATACATACATACATACATACATACATACATACATACATACATACATACATACATACATACATACATACATACATACATACATACATACATACATACATACATACATACATACATACATACATACATACATACATACATACATACATACATACATACATACATACATACATACATACATACATACATACATACATACATACATACATACATACATACATACATACATACATACATACATACATACATACATACATACATACATACATACATACATACATACATACATACATACATACATACATACATACATACATACATACATACATACATACATACATACATACATACATACATACATACATACATACATACATACATACATACATACATACATACATACATACATACATACATACATACATACATACATACATACATACATACATACATACATACATACATACATACATACATACATACATACATACATACATACATACATACATACATACATACATACATACATACATACATACATACATACATACATACATACATACATACATACATACATACATACATACATACATACATACATACATACATACATACATACATACATACATACATACATACATACATACATACATACATACATACATACTTACATACATACATACATACATACATACATACATACATACATACATACATACATACATACATACATACATACATACATACATACATACATACATACATATATATATATATATATATATATATATATATATATATATATATATATATATATATATATATATATATATATATATATATATATATATATATATATATATATATATATATATATATATATATATATAAATATATATATATATATATATATATATATATATATATATATATATATATATATATATAT
>JAXIVJ010007205.1:0-62048 GCA_036785665.1 Chirona hameri | reverse complement strand
TACACACTATCACACACTACACACTATCACACACTACACACTATCACACACTACACACTATCACACACTACACACTATCACACACTACACACTATCACACACTACACACTATCACACACTACACACTATCACACACTACACACTATCACACACTACACACTATCACACACTACACACTATCACACACTACACACTATCACACACTACACACTATCACACACTACACACTATCACACACTACACACTATCACACACTACACACTATCACACACTACACACTATCACACACTACACACTATCACACACTACACACTATCACACACTACACACTATCACACACTACACACTATCACACACTACACACTATCACACACTACACACTATCACACACTACACACTATCACACACTACACACTATCACACACTACACACTATCACACACTACACACTATCACACACTACACACTATCACACACTACACACTATCACACACTACACACTATCACACACTACACACTATCACACACTACACACTATCACACACTACACACTATCACACACTACACACTATCACACACTACACACTATCACACACTACACACTATCACACACTACACACTATCACACACTACACACTATCACACACTACACACTATCACACACTACACACTATCACACACTACACACTATCACACACTACACACTATCACACACTACACACTATCACACACTACACACTATCACACACTACACACTATCACACACTACACACTATCACACACTACACACTATCACACACTACACACTATCACACACTACACACTATCACACACTACACACTATCACACACTACACACTATCACACACTACACACTATCACACACTACACACTATCACACACTACACACTATCACACACTACACACTATCACACACTACACACTATCACACACTACACACTATCACACACTACACACTATCACACACTACACACTATCACACACTACACACTATCACACACTACACACTATCACACACTACACACTATCACACACTACACACTATCACACACTACACACTATCACACACTACACACTATCACACACTACACACTATCACACACTACACACTATCACACACTACACACTATCACACACTACACACTATCACACACTACACACTATCACACACTACACACTATCACACACTACACACTATCACACACTACACACTATCTCCAGCTTCCTTGGCACCGACCAGAATCCCTACACAAAGCCTCCGCCCGTTCTGGCGAGACATCAAAGCCGTCGTCAGGTGTCCGGCCCAACTGGTCTGTATGGCCGCCATCATCGACGTATAGGACATCAGCAGTGATTCCTGGACTGGCGATCCTGGACCAGTCAATCCTGGACTGGCCGACCATATATCTGATCCTGGACCAGTCAATCCTGGACTGGCCGACCATATATCTGATCCTGGACCAGTCAATCCTGGACTGGCCGACCATAGATTTGATCCTGGACCAGTCAATCCTGGACTGGCCGACTATATATCTGATACTGGACCAGTCATTCCTGGACTGGCCGACCATATATCTGATACTGGACCAGTCATTCCTGGACTGGCCGACCATATATCTGATCCTGGACCAGTCAATCCTGGACTGGCCGACCATAGATCTGATCCTGGACCAGTCAATCCTGGACTGACCGACCATAGATCTGATCCTGGACCAGTCAATCCTGGACTGACCGACCATAGATTGACTGCCGACGTGAGACGTCCCAGTTTGGGTCAATGCACGGATATAGCAGGGGAAGATGGAGGGATAAAGAGAAACACCGAAGGGATGATGCGGAGGTGAGGGAAGCTGATAAAGGAATATTTTCATTTAATTGCAAAAATATATACGCTTGTTCCAAAACAACTATCGTTGTGAACTCATTGATCACGGTTGGGGTTTGAGAGAACCGCACCAGCATAGCTATGTGGCGCCCAGTTGCGAAATCGTTCTTCCAAGTTATATGGAAATAGATGATCAGATAAACGGGAGTCAAAATGTGTTCCGTGCCCCGTTGGCAGCTTTCGACTGGACGACTGTATTCAGATGAGCCCCTTCTTGGGGACTGTATTCAGATGACAGTCTTCTTGAGACAGTCGGGTAGATTTACGACGTTTGTTTTATTCAGAAGCTGGAAATTCATTGGACGAGGAAGCTTTTCATGGTTGGTTAGGAACAACGGGTATAGGTCTTATTCCAATGGAAATAAAACACCAACCACATGATGCATTGATGAAACCAAATCGTTGGCCGCGGTATTGTAGCAGGGGTGTGGTTTTATGAAAATGATTGTGGGTGCCCAAATTGGAACTCATCGTACCCCTCCCACTCCAGCGACCAAATACAAATATTGGTGCTCATTTTTCGTACGTTTACTTCTTGACGTTAAAACGGCCGAACACATGTATCGATTGAAAAACGGAAATATATAAATTTGTACTAGGCGTGAATATAACTTTTTCCCGAAATATTTTAGAGCACTATCGCAGAAATGCGTAGCCATTGCCACAGACAGAAGTTATATTTGTATCAGCTATTAAGCATATGAATGTAATGAGCACACAGCATTGTGCCGTGACGATGATATAACAAACGCATTTTCAATCGGACACTTGCTATCCCGATCTTAACACACGCCCTGGAGGGCCTCTGATAATTACACGCCCTGAAGGGGGGCGGATTTCGCCCCCCCCCCCCATAATCTCGAAAACCACGAAAGGTAGCGACAAGCGGAAAAAGACGTTAGATATCTCGAGACAAGCTCTTTCGAAAGTATTTCGTTCATTTTTTTTTATCAGGTCAATATTGAGGTCACCAGAGGTCATCATCAAGGGTCAGATTTTCAAGTTTTCAAGACTTCGCTTCGAACACCCCAAAATATCTCAGGAACTATGATAGTTAGCAGCAAACGGAAAAAGCAATCGAAAGCCCTTGAAAAATGCAATCCACATAGGTGGCCTCAGCTTTGAACTCAGGTCAATAGTTTAGGCTCCAGAGGTCATCAAATGTCAAAAAGGTGATTTTTTTCTTCAAAACTGTTTTTCGCAAATAACTTTTTACCTAATAAAGATAAAGCAATAGTGTTTACGCCATCACGTTTTTCTTATCAATGCGCTTCGAATCATATTCATGGTGACCGGGTTATGTCAACTGAGAAATTTGACCTCAAGTCAAGGTCAAGTAGTGACCCAAGTTGGTCATGTTGCATATTGGGAGACGTGTCTCGACGAAACAAACACATTGGTACCATTTCTCTTCTCCGTCTTCATTATGTCGATAGTTATTGACAAAACAGTGTTGGCGGTCATGAAATTGACCTGACCGTAGGTCACCGATATTAGAAATCCGAGATAAACAAATTGTTGGTATCTATAACCTTATGAAGTCCTGCAAGATTGAAACCGATCGGCGTAAAACTGTGGCTGTGGTACTACTGCAAACGTTTTGGAGTTGAGGTCATCACGTGACCTGGCCTGGTGACCTGCCCTGAGATGACCCGAGGCCACGAATTTTACATAATGTGGGACTGCGCGCCGCCGTTTTTACGCTATCCTTGAAAAACCGGAGGGGTGGGCGGATTTCGCCCCCCCCCCCCCTTCCAGGGCGCGTGTTAAGACGAACGGTAGCATAATATCCAAGTGAAGTATTTATATTTTATTCGTTGATTTTAAGTGCCAGCATTTAAATAATTTATGTTGTTGATTTCAAGGTCTAAAATCTTGAGAATATTAAACATGCGGCGAACGGAAAAAATATATCGCAGGCAGCAAGCTTAACCCTCACCCGTACAGCGTCCGATCAGTGCGTGACCGTGCAAGGGGGGGGGGGGGTACAACCCCCCTAGCGTTTCGCCCCTATATTTTTTTTATCGATTATCTATTTTATCGATATTTTATCGATTTGTTTCAGCATTCCGTAATTAAAAAGATGTGTGTTTGTCTGTTATAAAACCCACTTGATAGAACAACTACAATTGAAACTTCCATTTATCCTGACACGCTTCCGGCTTCCAAAATTATAATATATAATTTTGTATATCTACTATTATATATCTACTTCATTGTCATTTGCTTTGTTTCAAATGCAAGTTTTCAAAGAAGCAGACAAATAGGTTTGAAGAGAGTTATGAAAACTGAACTAAATACATATGCATCGAACAAATTTCAGCATGGAATAATTAATTTGAAAATTAATGAACAAAAATGTTCAGTTTCTTGACAGCTAGTGTCATGATAAAATGTATTCTGTAACTTACTGAAAAGAAAGGTAAGATCATGACTGCCGTGAAGATTTAAAACTAATGCTTGGCGTAAAAACCTACTGTTCAATCGTTTAAGTAGTGACATCTGGCGATCAGCTAAATCCTGACCTTAACAATGTATCTTATTTATTTTACTTTTATGCATTTTGAAACATGTTCATGATTGTGGGTGCCGAAAAAGACTATTGTGGGTGTCTATTTCAGCTTTGTGGGTGCCCTGGCACCCCCACAGAGATAGGAAACCACATCCCTGTTAATTGTAGTGTTCATTGAAGCGAAATGGAAATTGCACTCCACGGCCGATCTTTTGGCTGACGATAAATGCGCAGTTGGCAATTTCCACGAATGTTGGACGAAACTCAAGCTTGAACCATCTAGGCCCTTCCGAAAGCAAAGTCGGGGTACAAACAATGATCCCAGCATATAAGGAACTAAACCTGCGAATAGTTCAGTACAATCTATTTTGTTGAGTTTTGGGTGAAGTTTGCTGACATCGCCTATTTGCAATTCAAAGGTGAGATGACCATGCCGATTAATATTGAAAGAAAATGTGAATGTGTAAATGAACAATTAATTTTACTTTAAAGCGAAGCATATGCATTCTTTGCATCTACAATTTAACAAGTAATTGAACGTGGATGGAAGGGCACCAGAAGATACGTAACAGTGAAAAGCATACATGAACTATGGTTATATACATGAACTATGGTTATATACATGAACTATGGTTGAAATGTGGCAGCATGTAGAAGACTATGGTTGAAATGTGGCAGTATGTAGAAGACTATGGTTGAAATGTGGCAGTATGTAGAAGACTATGGTTGAAATGTGGCAGTATGTAGAAGACTATGGTTGAAATGTGGCAGTATGTAGAAGACTATGGTTGAAATGTGGCAGTATGTAGAAGACTATGGTTGAAATGTGGCAGTATGTAGAAGACTATGGTTGAAATGTGGCAGTATGTAGAAGAACTCTTGAACATTCATTGAACCGTCAATGGCTGGCGGTCAGTAGTGGTCAGTGGTGGTCAGTGGTGGTCAGTGGAGGTCAGTGGTGGTCAGTGGAGGTCAGTGGTGGTCAGTGGTGGTCAGTGGAGGTCAGTGGAGGTCAGTGGTGGTCAGCGGTCAGTGGTGGTCAGTGGAGGTCAGTGGAGGTCAGTGGAGGTCAGTGGTGGTCAGTGGAGGTCAGTGGTGGTCAGTGGTGGTCAGTGGAGGTCAGTGGTGGTCAGCGGTCAGTGGTGGTCAGCGGTCAGTGGTGGTCAGCGGTCAGTGGTGGTCAGCGGTCAGTGGTGGTCAGCGGTCAGTGGTGGTCAGCGGTCAGTGGTGGTCAGCGGTCAGTGGTGGTCAGCGGTCAGTGGTGGTCAGTGGTGGTCAGCGGTCAGTGGTGGTCAGTGGTGGTCAGTGGTGGTCAGTGGTGGTCAGTGGTGGTCAGTGGTGGTCAGTGGTGGTCAGTGGTGGTCAGTGGTGGTCAGTGGTGGTCAGTGGTGGTCAGTGGTGGTCAGTGGTGGTCAGTGGTGGTCAGCGGTCAGCGGTCAGCGGTCAGCGGTCAGCGGTCAGCGGTCAGCGGTCAGCGGTCAGCGGTCAGCGGTCAGCGGTCAGCGGTCAGCGGTCAGCGGTCAGCGGTCAGCGGTCAGCGGTCAGCGGTCAGCGGTCAGCGGTCAGCGGTCAGCGGTCCGCGGTCAGCGGTCAGCGGTCAGCGGTCAGCGGTCAGCGGTCAGCGGTCAGCGGTCAGCGGTCAGCGGTCAGCGGTCAGCGGTCAGCGGTCAGCGGTCAGCGGTCAGCGGTCAGCGGTCAGCGGTCAGCGGTCAGCGGTCAGCGGTCAGCGGTCAGCGGTCAGCGGTCAGCGGTCAGCGGTCAGCGGTCAGCGGTCAGCGGTCAGCGGTCAGCGGTCAGCGGTCAGCGGTCAGCGGTCAGCGGTCAGCGGTCAGCGGTCAGCGGTCAGCGGTCAGCGGTCAGCGGTCAGCGGTCAGCGGTCAGCGGTCAGCGGTCAGCGGTCAGCGGTCAGCGGTCAGCGGTCAGCGGTCAGCGGTCAGCGGTCAGCGGTCAGCGGTCAGCGGTCAGCGGTCAGCGGTCAGCGGTCAGCGGTCAGCGGTCAGCGGTCAGCGGTCAGCGGTCAGCGGTCAGCGGTCAGCGGTCAGCGGTCAGCGGTCAGCGGTCAGCGGTCAGCGGTCAGCGGTTAGCGGTCAGCGGTCAGCGGTCAGCGGTCAGCGGTCAGCGGTCAGCGGTCAGCGGTCAGCGGTCAGCGGTCAGCGGTCAGCGGTCAGCGGTCAGCGGTCAGCGGTCAGTGGCCAGTGGCCAGTGGCCAGTGGCCAGTGGTCAGTGGTCAGTGGTCGGTGGTCAGTGGTCGGTGGTTAGCGGTCAGTGGTCAAGGGACGCTGTCCAGTGTGGCGTGTTGCCAGGTCAGGAGAAACGGATCGGAAGGTCTCCCTATACAGTATATATAACGGCGGTGCGGACACGGCGGTCCGGTGCCCGTCTGAGTCGCGGAATACATGCATAAAGAGCGAGCCGAGTGACCTTGTCTTCTGCTAAGCGGTGACCAGGGCTACGTCCTGTGACATGTGACTCCGATGTCTCCCCTTGACGTCAAATGACCGACGTGTGGAACCAGCCACCACGTATGGAGGCATCACGCGGCCTCATCTACACATCATTATCCGCGCCTCGGCCCTGAACCTGCACCGACTCCTCCTGACCTGACTGACTCCCGACTCCTGCACTAAATCGTCACTGTTACATCGTCCAAACCGACCACATTTCCAGTATTCAAAATCGTAGAAAGATGAGAAACATGTTTACATGTTTTTCAGAGTTCGAAGATTTCCACCGGGCCGTCACTCAGAAAGTGGGAGGAGCGTACGCGTGCGCGCGGGTGCGAGAGTGCGAGGGTGCGCCTGTGTCTGCCTGTCAGTCTGTCTGCGTGCGTGTGTGCGCGTGTGTGCGCGTGTGTGCGCATGTGTGCGCATGTGTGCGCATGTGTGCGCATGTGTGCGCGTGCGTGCGTGCGTGCGTGCGTGCGTGCGTGCGTGCGTGCGTGCGTGCGTGCGTGCGTGCGTGCGTGCGTGCGTGCGTGCGTGCGTGCGTGCGTGCGTGCGTGCGTGTGTGTGTGTGTGTGTGTGTGTGTGTGTGTGTGTGTGTGTGTGTGTGTATGTCCAACGGAGCATACTGGCACGTGGAGCCCAAATGGCTGGGCCGATTTCAACGCGGGTGGCACCGTTCGATGCGGCAAAACGGCGGACAGATGATGGTACCATTTTCGGGTTAATCAATGGTACGTGGCACGTGCCAAGTGCCAAAAAGTGGGCGCCAACATTTGTTTCGCCTCCTCAGGTCACACGGTTGGTGACACAGACTTAATACTCGCAGGTCACGTGCGCCATACAGCGGCCCAAAATCCATTAATGGCTGCCGATCCTGAGGGGGGCAAAATAAACCCACCAGGGGGGTAAAACCAAATTACGATTTTGACCCCAAAATAAACCCACCAGGGGGGTAAAACCAAATTACGATTTTGACCCCAAGGCAATGCTGCCCCGATCGCATTGCCGGCCTCTAGTCAATAAATCTCCCGTGCCGGCGACACAGGGTCCCACCTCGCACACATTTCACTGGACGTCTGCTATGCAGCATCGCCGACACGCCGGCTCGTAAGTTCTCACGGCCGCCGTTCGTCAGAGCCCAGAGGGATGTGTGGTTCGGCCGGTGTTCCCCAGGCAGGTTGAACTCTGCTGTTGCTGGGTGGTGAGCTCAGAGCTGTGTCGGTCAGGCGGCAGAGCGGGCAGAGAGCGGCGTCCCGGAGGTGAGGGAGCGGGCAGAGAGCGGCGTCCCGGAGGTGAGGGAGCGGGCAGAGAGCGACGTCCCGGAGGTGAGGGAGGGGGATGGGGAGGGGACGGGGAGCGGGAGATGGGCACAGTCACGTGGATAGGGGCGATCAATGCCGGAATAGCGACCCAGAGTGGATCCCAGAGCCGGGGGATGGTGCCGGGCCAGAGGGAGGCACAGGTGCCGGGGAGAGAAGCCAGAGTGGACCCAAAAGCCGAGAGGGGAGTGGGTGCCGGGCCAGAGCCGAGGCACGGGTTCCGGGGAGAGAAGCCAGAGTGGACCCCAAAGCCGAGAGGGGAGTGGGTGCCGGGCCAGAGCCGAGGCACGGGTTCCGGGGAGAGAAGCCAGAGTGGACCCCAAAGCCGAGAGGGGAGTGGGTGCCGGGCCAAAGCCGAGGCACGGGTTCCGGGGAGAGAAGCCAGAGTGGACCCCAAAGCCGAGAGGGGAGTGGGTGCCGGGCCAGAGCCGAGGCACGGGTTCCGGGGAGAGAAGCCAGAGTGGACCCCAAAGCCGAGAGGGGAGTGGGTGCCGGGCCAGAGCCGAGGCACGGGTTCCGGGGAGAGAAGCCAGAGTGGACCCCAAAGCCGAGAGGGGAGTGGGTGCCGGGCCAGAGCCGAGGCACGGGTTCCGGGGAGAGAAGCCAGAGTGGACCCCAAAGCCGAGAGGGGAGTGGGTGCCGGGCCAGAGCCGAGGCACGGGTTCCGGGGAGAGAAGCCAGAGTGGACCCCAAAGCCGAGAGGGGAGTGGGTGCCGGGCCAGAGCCGAGGCACGGGTTCCGGGGAGAGAAGCCAGAGTGGACCCCAAAGCCGAGATGGGAGTGGGTGCCGGGCCAGAGCCGAGGCACGGGTTCCGGGGAGAGAAGCCAGAGGGAACTGGCGACCATCACAGACATGGGTCTCGTTTGGGTCTGGTTTGGGTGGGGTGTGCAGCTCGTAGAAGACATCGGGTCACATTGATCACATTGACACACTGATCACATCAGACACATTGATCACATTGATCAATCCTCGGGTGTGCAGGCCAAGTATGTTATGACTTCATTCAGAGGCGCTGGCAATGTTTTCCGCCATGGCGCTTCGTCGCTTAAGTTCGATGACCTGGGTCGGTGGCGTGATCTATTTTGATATATGTAGCTAAAAAATAAAACGTGAAATTAAAGTGTATAATATGCATCCATAGCAGTTTCACCAAATACTATTATAGCAATTGCATTCCCCAAATGATCATAAAATCAAGTTATATTTTGTAATTGATGATTTGGACTTAGGGGCCCGCAACTGCTTGGTATTGATGTGGCGCTATATTTATTCAATGCGCGTCTTGAAGATTTACATAAATAATTACACAAATGTATTTTATAAGATATGCTCAAGATTAACTATTTACCTACAAATGCATGAAATAGAACCATTGAAAATATAAAAATACATTTAAATCACGGACAAGTTACAGATAATATTTTAGGTCAACGACCACTATGAAATATGAGATTCATTTAACAGATATACTTTTATAAACAATTGATTCTAGCTTGATAAACAAAAAAATTAATAATACAATTTTAGAAGTTGAATTTAGCCAATATTCGAACTTTCATTTTTTTTTGTATTTTACATTCAAGTCTACAGACCTCTATGAACACCAAAATAAAGAGTTGATAAAGCCACTTGTGATATTTTCACAGTCGTAAAATTAAAGAAAACCTGATATTTTTTTCGACAGTTTTCCCACTAATTGCAGGAGTTTATCACTAAAGGGATAGTAGGTATTCATTAAATCAATAAGTGCTTTATTGTTGCAAAATATTTCGATTGTATATCGGCTCATTATTCATTAACTCTCTTCATGGAATCTCCTTTAATCGTATTTCGTTGTTTGACACGGTGATCTGCACGGGTTCCGGGGCACGGGTTCCGGGGAAAAGTATATATTTTATAAGCATTGATGTTGAACAAACAGGTATGAAACATATGCACACATGAAACATACAGGATTTAAACATATGCAGGCACTTACATGTTGTATACATTATGTTTTAGGTTGTATACATTCAGTTATATTCTAGCAACGATTGAAGAGGACTTGATGCAATACAAATCGCCAAGCCCGTTGCAACAAACCCAGGATGGTTACAACTCATAGCGTGTATGACAGGAAGTGCAATGCTGTAACACTTAGATTACAGCAACCAGCACCGCCGCAATAGATACATGACACCAGTTCGGCTACGCAAACCATAGCATCAGTACTCGGCCTCACAGATGAAATACATCGGCGTCTCGAGCGCCGCGTTGCCCCACTGGCCAGTCTGGTTGTTGAAGTTGACGAAGATGGCCCACTCTGTGATGTCCGGGTTATGGTTCGGGTCCCAGTACCAGTAATCGACCGGCGTATGGTCGGTCCATGTGGCGTTACTCCAGCCGTCGTACTTCCTCAGACCGACCCACGCCTCCCGGCCGCTCGCCACTCGGGTAGCGAGGAACGAGTTGGTGGTGAGATCGTGCACGGAGGCTAGCTTGCCCCGTGCCACCCAGCAGGAGTGCTCGGCGTCGGTGAAGTTCATGCGGTAGTTGGAAGACCAGTAGCAGTGGGATTCGAAGAGCTCCCAGTGGCTGGCGGGGCAGTAGGCGGCGGCGGCCGCCAGGGCCGCTATCAGAAGCATCAGTCGCAGGTAGGCAGACATGGTGACGCAGGTTGATAGCTGACACACCTCTGCAGAGACCCCCAGCAGCCAGACGAGAAAGTCAGAGACGTGGCGAGCCCGGCGAGAAAGCAAACCGTGACCAGGCAACTAAGCTTGGGTCGTATGCGCAATGCACATCTAACACACCTACTCGTGAGTGAAGTGGTTCGCCTATATGAAAGCTATCCTCTAACACAATCAACAAATAGGTCTCCTGAACTTTAAAGGCAGTGTGCCTACTGTTTTGCAATGTCAAAAATATTTTTGATACAGTAAGTAGCTATTGGTTTGATTGTTGTATATGATTAAATTCACATCTGTAGCCCCTTTAGTTGAATTTTCACTTATATTGTTTTTTTGCTTTTTTTCGATATCTATAAAACGATCGCCACTATGGCGATGTCATGTAAAACGGCACACATAAGACAATACAATTACGGTCACATCATGCAAGATAGAAAGAAAAGTTTTGCACAGCACGTTCTTGCCACTGTGAACTTTATTATGTGCAAGTTTCGTAGCTCTAAATTGATATTTCTTTTTAAAAAAATGGCCATCGGCCATCATCCAAACGGCCATCATCGAAAAACATGATGGCCGTCCAGTTTCTGTTCGGCTGCTGCTATCAAAGTGCACGAGCTGTTTTGTTGAATTGCTAGTGGCCGGCGCTAACATATGCTAGCAGTTTACTCGATAGTTGCAGTGCTTCTAGTAGCGGAAGCCCTCTGGAGTCTACCCGATAACTTTTTGCTCCCAGACAGTTCCTGGAGTCTTTGGAATATCTCAGCAACTAGGGCAAATCTGGAGAAACGAAGTCATGTGTCAATTCAGAAAATTATGTTCTATATACCAGTGTCAATAACCCCAAATAAGCGATGTGAGTAGGCACACTCCCTTTAACTTTTGTCATCTTGATCTGACAATTATCAATTAACGGCAAAGGTTCACCTCAACTTACACAATAAATATTTAGGCAATCCAAAAGAGGCGCTTGGTCCTGTTTTTAGCATTACCTGCAAAGCTGGTGTCTGGTGATGGTGGTGCTGCAGCAACACCAAACCCACTAGTGAGGCCCCCGAGACTAGGGGCCCGTTTATATGCTATCTTATCCCATCACGTGCCGTGTTATGGCAACATACAGTCGTATATCTTCCTCGGTGAAGATTCTCGAGATCAAAAGCTTTACTCAGAGATACCAGAACAGTAAGTTATTCAGTCGATTCCATTGATCTACCGGCTGCCATATTTACAGGACTTCACTTCAGCGCTAATGTTCCCGTGACTTCACAGCTCCGAGACTGTGGTCATCTGTGGATGTTGACCAAGCTGTCGACTTATCGATTAAGTTAGCCAAACCTTCCGGCACACGCCCGGACGGAATGGCTGAACAGAATTAACGGCAGATAGGATACATTGCATTGTGCTGCCAACACATTGCAGCATGCTATGATAAAATCATCGTCACCTTGAAAGCATCGCAATCAATTGGTATTCCTATAGTCATGCGATGCTTGGTTTGAAGCCCACAAATTGCTCCCATCACGGCTCTTCGGTGAGTCTGTAACCGTTGTTTATTGTCGCCTTTGGTCTGCTCCAACAGCTTCTCCTGTCCTGCTCCACTTGTCTTATTTTTCCCTCTTTCTCCACGTCTTGCCCCACAGCTTCTCAAGCTGCATCAATCCTCTTAAAAGTGAAAGCCCCGGAGCTCCGGTGTCAATTGTGAGCTGAGTCCACTAGTAAAACCGTCAGCAGCGGTGACCATCAGCACGTGAACCACCGCTCTCCTTACCCATCACCTCCGCCGCCGCCGGCAGCCGACAGCGACTGGTCACCTGTTTAGATACAAACACTGCCGGTGACAGTTGACGGCAAAGTTTGACCGTGCTGCATGTGCTAACCCGGGGTCACTCTTCGTTGACCCGGGGTCACCCTCTGTTGACACGAGGTCACCCTCTGTTGACCCGGGGTTACTCTCTATTGACCCGGGGTCACTTTCTGTTGACCCGGGGTCACCCTTTATTGACCCGGAGTCACTTTCTTTTGACCCGGAGTCACCCTCTGTTGACCCTGGGTCACCCTCTGTTGACCCGGGGTCACTCTCTGTTGACCCGAGATCATCCTGTGTTGACCCGGAGCCACCCACCTCCCGCTGGGAGCTGTATCGGAGACGATAGCTAGGGACAGTGGTGTAGGTTCTGGGTTATCTGGTCTGCCGTCCGATAAGGCTCAAGTGAAGTCAGTGGCGAAAATATAGCAGGTTTCGCAAACATGGGGGGAAGCTCCAGGGGCTCCGCCACGCCTTTGAAATTGGGGGGATAGCCGGGATCGAGGGAAGCCGAGTGGTCGCCGTCAGCGAAAAGTTGTTGAGCAGGGGAGGGAGGGAGGGGGGGGGGGGGGGGGGTGGAGCGTCAGCGAAAATCTGTTGAGCGGGGGGGGGGGGAGCGTCAGCGGAAAGTTGTTCAGCGGGGAGGGGGTGGACGGTATAACTGAAAGCTTGTTGAATTTCTAGTTATGTCAGGGAAAATTGGTGAATAATCGCCCCTGGCTAAAAAATGGGGGGGGGGCACATCTCCCCCCCCCCCCCCCCCCCTCCGTGGCGGAGCCCCTGGGAAGCCCGTTCTATTGCGTTGTGGTATCGCGTGTTATCGATCGCGAGAAGGAAGTTGAATCTTCGTAGTCGTCGAATGACTCTCAGTAGATGGACACATTTCGCTGCAGTTGCAGGCATTCCACCCTCCAACATTTCGCTGCAGTTGCAGGCATTCCACCCTCCAACATTCGCTGCAGTTGCAGGCATTCCCCCCTCCAACATTCGCTGCAGTTGCAGGCATTCCACCCTCGCTTCGCTGCAGTTGCAGGCATTCCACCCTCGCTTCGCTGCAGTTGCAGGCATTCCACCCTCGCTTCGCTGCAGTTGCAGGCATTCTACCCTCGCTTCGCTGCAGTTGCAGGCATTCCACCCTCGCTTAGCTGCAGTTGCAGGCATTCCACCCTCGCTTCGCTGCAGTTGCAGGCATTCCACCCTCCAACATTCGCTGCAGTTGCAGGCATTCCACCCTCGCTTCGCTGCAGTTGCAGGCATTCCACCCTCGCTTCGCTGCAGTTACAGGCATTCCACCCTCGCTTCGCTGCAGTTGCAGGCATTCCACCCTCGCTTCGCTGCAGTTGCAGGCATTCCACCCTCGCTTCGCTGCAGTTGCAGGCATGCCACCCTCGCTTCGCTGCAGTTGCAGGCATTCCACCCTCGCTTCGCTGCAGTTGCAGGCATTCCACCCTTGCTTCGCTGCAGTTGCAGGCATTCCACCCTCCAACATAAACATTAAACAGTTGAAACTTTGCAGTCTGCTCTACGTACCCGTTTTGTTTAGAACAAAGTGCGCGCTTTTGCCACGCAAAAAAAAAACAGCCTGTTGATTATCAACCCCATCCCGATATTTGTGTTAACACCTCGTCAAACATATCCTGAATTTTGCATTCCGTTGCGCAATATCAACTAGTGTCTTGTTCAGCTAAAATTCAACAACATATAAAGACCAGCCGCATTTATTCTGAAAATGTAAATGAAATATAAGGAATGTCCACTGTGCCAGGACCGCATTTTGAAGAAGAATAAGTTTCACGAACTTCGCAAAAGTAGATAGACATTGCCAAATGTCGAGCGGTTGTCACCATCATCGGCACGTTCAACTGATTAAATTAAATTAAACGTCCCGCGCACTGAAATATTGCAAAGAGCCCATCATATATCCGAGACAAGCTGCATTTGAAAAATAAATGAGCCATTTCTGACCATATCAGATCAAATACGCTCGGTTCCTGTATCTGAAATAGAAACAGACAATTGGTCGGCGACATAGATGACTTGTCACGAAATGCCCCATGACGAAATACCACTTACATGGTTGAAATTTCCAGATGACTCTTTCGCGCAACATGCCTTACAACCGGCATCATAACCTTCGTTCCATAATAATCCAACCGGCATCATAACCTTCGTTCCATAATAATCCAACCGGCATCATAACCTTCGTTCCATAATAATCCAACCTCTGATCATAACCTTCGTTCCATAATAATCCAACCGGCATCATAACCTTCGTTCCATAATAATCCAACCGGCATCATAACCTTCGTTCCATAATAATCCAACCTCTGATCATAACCTTCGTTCCATAACAATCCAACCGGCATCATAACCTTCGTTCCATAATAATCCAACCGGCATCATAACCTTCGTTCCATAATAATCCAACCGGCATCATAACCTTCGTTCCATAATAATCCAACCGGCATCATAACCTTCGTTCCATAATAATCTAACCGGCATCATAACCTTCGTTCCATAATAATCCAACCGGCATCATAACCTTCGTTCCATAATAATCCAACCGGCATCATAACCTTCGTTCCATAATAATCCAACCGGCATCATAACCTTCGTTCCATAATAATCCAACCGGCATCATAACCTTCGTTCCATAATAATCCAACCGGCATCATAACCTTCGTTCCATAATAATCCAACCGGCATCATAACCTTCGTTCCATAATAATCCAACCGGCATCATAACCTTCGTTCCATAATAATCCAACCGGCATCATAACCTTCGTTCCATAATAATCCAACCGGCATCATAACCTTCGTTCCATAATAATCCAACCGGCATCATAACCTTCGTTCCATAATAATCCAACCTCTGATCATAACCTTCGTTCCATAATAATCCAACCTCTGATCATAACCTTCGTTCCATAATAATCCAACCGGCATCATAACCTTCGTTCCATAATAATCCAACCGGCATCATAACCTTCGTTCCATAATAATCCAACCGGCATCATAACCTTCGTTCCATAATAATCCAACCGGCATCATAACCTTCGTTCCATAATAATCCAACCGGCATCATAACCTTCGTTCCATAATAATCCAACCGGCATCATAACCTTCGTTCCATAATAATCCAACCGGCATCATAACCTTCGTTCCATAATAATCCAACCGGCATCATAACCTTCGTTCCATAATAATCCAACCGGCATCATAACCTTCGTTCCATAATAATCCAACCGGCATCATAACCTTTGTTCCATAATAATCCAACCGGCATCATAACCTTCGTTCCATAATAATCCAACCTCTGATCATAACCTTCGTTCCATAATAATCCAACCGGCATCATAACCTTCGTTCCATAATAATCCAGCCGGCATCATAACCTTCGTTCCATAATAATCCAACCGGCATCATAACCTTCGTTCCATAATAATCCAACCGGCATCATAACCTTCGTTCCATAATAGTCCAACCGGCATCATAACCTTCGTTCCATAATAATCCAACCGGCATCATAACCTTCGTTCCATAATAATCCAACCTCTGATCATAACCTTCGTTCCATAATAATCCAACCGGCATCATAACCTTCGTTCCATAATAATCCAACCGGCATCATAACCTTCGTTCCATAATAATCCAACCGGCATCATAACCTTCGTTCCATAATAATCCAACCGGCATCATAACCTTCGTTCCATAATAATCCAACCGGCATCATAACCTTCGTTCCATAATAATCCAACCGGCATCATAACCTTCGTTCCATAATAATCCAACCGGCATCATAACCTTCGTTCCATAATAATCCAACCGGCATCATAACCTTCGTTCCATAATAATCCAACCGGCATCATAACCTTCGTTCCATAATAATCCAACCGGCATCATAACCTTCGTTCCATAATAATCCAACCGGCATCATAACCTTCGTTCCATAATAATCCAACCGGCATCATAACCTTCGTTCATAACCGGCATCATAACCTTCGTTCATAACCGGCATCATAACCTTCGTTCATAACCGGCATCATAACCTTCGTTCCATAATAATCCAACCGGCATCATAACCTTCGTTCATAACCGGCATCATAACCTTCGTTCATAACCGGCATCATAACCTTCGTTCATAACCGGCATCATAACCTTCGTTCCATAATAATCCAACCGGCAGCATAACCTTCGTTCATAACCGGCATCATAACCTTCGTTCATAACCGGCATCATAACCTTCGTTCGATAATAATTCAATAATGCAGCGTCACATCATCAATAAACTAATGACCAGAACTTGCCACAAAATCAGACGTTTTAACTGATGCCACGACAAAAAAAAAATACAAGTCAAACAATGTGTGGTAACGGTGTGGGAAAACCATAGGTCAGAAGGTCTGTTGTGCAGCTTCTTCATGACGTTTCTGAGCTCTATGTATCCCAGTCAAGGGGATGATGATAAATCTGCCGTTACTGGGGTATGTTAGATACAACAACCTAAAGGTCCCGTAACCAGCCGATACAATTCCTTCATTAAATTACATTCAGTTTCAATTTCAGGAGGTTCAATTCATTAGATAGCACCAAGGATACAATAAAGTGTAATTCATTAGATAGCATAAAGTATCAAATGAGGCTTATTTCATTTGATAGCACCAAGGAACCAATGTAATAATTCCGAGCAAAGCTGAACTCGGCTCCCCCCCCCCCCCTATAACTCGCAGTGTCACATCACCAAATATTGCCATGTAGCAACACTGTGACACGGGTGTGGCCAACCGTGGCCAAATAATGCATTTCAATATTTAACTTCACGTCAGCTCATGCATAAACAGCGTCAGACGTCACTGCACACCGGAGTGACGTCACTGCACACAGGACAGCCGTCACTGCACACAGGACAGCCGTCACTGCACACAGGAGTGACGTCACTGCACACAGGACAGCCGTCACTGCACACAGGAGTGACGTCAGTGTATGTAAATAACTCGCAACATCTCGGTAGCCACTGGACTGACCTGCTGTCGGGGGAAATTTCTGTCGCCTGCAGCAGGTCATTATCGATGTCCGGCTCAACCAGCTGTGGTGACCTTGGGAGGTCACAGCGCTGCCTGAAACACAGAGGTCGCACACAGGTCAGACGCAGGTCAGACACAGGTCACACACAGAGGTCACAGGTCACACAGAGGTCACAGGTAACACACAGGTCACACACAGGTCGCACACAGGTTGTGCACAGGTCACACAGGTCACACAGGTCACACAGGTCACACAGGTCACACAGGTCACACAGGTCACATACAAGCCACATACCAATCACAATAGCTTCAAACACATTTTGCGCAACAGCGAAATAATGGAAAACACGGTCCCACCACAGCTTTGCCGAACACGCATGATAAGATACGACTTCGCGACGAAGTGCGTCGCTATGGTCGCTATACAAACATCAATCGCGTGAGAAGATACCACTATAAACTATGAGCTAATAACACAGTGTAATTATGAGTGCGCGATAGCCTAATCTGATGTTTGTCCTCCAGTGGAATGGTGCATGACGGTACCTGTCACGCTATATTTACAAAAGACAGCAGCTACCTGTGGAATCTCCCAAAACACCTTAAAGGGAATGTTTCACCTTTCTGAAAGTTGTCAAATATACGCTGGTTGTAGAAGAAAAGATGAAGTAAGTGCTGTTGAAAACAATGGTGATATTTTTAACTCGAAGAGTCACTTAACTTTATACAAATTAAGTTTTTAGATTTGGGCGAATGACGTCATTATTGAGCTATAGGCCGCCGCTGATTGGCTGACAAAATGGGATTGGCTAAAAAAGTGTCTGTCAGCCAATCAGCGGCTGCACCAGTCTGGAGTCATTTTGCAAATGGTAAATTTAATTGCTTAAAAACGGCTAAGTTTTGGGGAAAATGACCTTAGTAATTTAGACATTTCAATAACGGCCCAAGATAATGGCTGTCTCAGTTTAAAACTAATACAAATGTGAAACATTCCCGTTAAAGGGACACTGTCTCTTTAAAGTTAAATTAGATATGTTAAAGAGCAATCGCATCTGATTAACACTATGAAGTCCGTTTTTCGAAATTCGCTACCAGTCGCCCAATATCATCGTTCAAAGTTCGGTTTTCTTTCAGCCAATGACCTTGACGGGTCCGCTCACCACTACGCACCAAAATCAATTAATTGCAGCGTTGTGCAACAATGGTAAATAGTGATATTCTTTGCTTAAGCATTCTGTCGAAATTTGTAATGTCAGAAAACATGTCATGTCTTATTATGCTATATTTAAGCCCAATATAGGAGGATGAAAGTAAAGATTAATTCCGAAGGGATAAGATTAATTCCGAAGGGATTTTGATTCCGACCGAGTTTTTGGGTGGCAACAACTCAAGTGCGCCAGATTCGTTTCATGTAGTTAACAGGAACCACAATGTATAAGTGCTGTGCCGCCTCATCCAATTGTTGCAATAGCGTCAGCTGACGGTTGGTCAGATGCAGTTAACTGGAACAAACGCTTCCATAATCCATATATGTAGTGGTGCGTATAAATCGTAAGCAATTTCTAGATTCTTATGAAAAATGAAATAAATGATTGTTTTTCATTTGCGCTGCTTGGGTAAGCCTTTGAGGACGATTACACATCATAAGTAGCCCTTAGGACTTGTTTAAGCCGGTTTGTGCGATATCATCCGATATAGGCAGTGTCCCTTAACCCGCGACTTACTGGGGGGGCTATTTTTTGCCCCTCCCCTCCCGTAATTTTGCAATAACTCCTAAACGAACACCGGTATCGTCACCAAATTTGCAGTACCTTCTCTCACATCAATTATACACATGTTGGAAAAAGGAAAAATATGAGGCTATGATAGGTCAACCGTAAATGACGTCAGAGTGACGTCATGTTCTTCGGTTTTTGTTGCAAAATAATGGTTTGCCGAAAACGCTGTCAAAGGTACGATATTTGAGATGAACGAAATTTGTAATCAAATTATTGACAATAGATCGGGCTATCAAACTGCTATCTCGGATTTTTGAGGGTTTTTTTATTCAAAATTTTGGGAAATCCAATTTTTTTTTTAATTTTCAAGAAAAAATCAGAATTATCCAAAAACCGGAATATATGTGATCGAGACGTATTCGGTGAATATGTGTACCAAATTTAATGTCGATATCTTAAAAAATGATCGAGTTATGACCTTTAAATGACAAAAATCGACCACTTCTCACAGCATTACTATGCATAAAAAACGCATTTACATTTTTGCTTTTTACTTCTATTTATATGGAACAAACATTGTTATAATGTCATTTTTCGCGTTCTAGACGAAAAACAAACCCATGAACATGTGTTACAAACCCTAATGACCGTAATCTGCAGTTTGACCTCGTGACCTCGGATGACCTTGACCTGACCCAAGGTCATACACAGCTTAGAAAGGTACTTAGGAGTGTCAGACACACGAATCATACCGATTTATCGACAGCTTTTGCGTTTAATATCGCAATTTTGCGCGACAATCCCATCCATCGAGACCTTTTGACACGGTCAAACATTTTGTACTTGACCTGACCTGTGACGTCATCGGTGACCCCCGAGGTCAAGAATATTATGTTTCCCTCGATAAATTTCCCAGGGCTATCGAATTCAGTTTGAATTTTTACATTCGGTCCAGTAGTTCCTGAGATCAGAGGGGGGCTAAAAATAGCCCCCCCCCCCCAATAAGTCGCGTTATGAAATATACCCCAGTAACTCGCGGGTTAAGGGTTTCTGGGAAATACAGATATGCTGGTGTTGACTGGATGCCGCCGTTTTATCGCCGCATCGTTCGGCAGTCTAGTAACACAATGGTATCACTAGCAGTACACAGAATGTAAGAACTTTTCCACTTTACTGGAGTTCAGCACATTTTGAATAGAGGCTCAATTAAAACTTGCAAGTTACAATATTTTTTTTTAAGGGTTATGTCGACGGTAATACAATTTTCAACATTGTACATGGTACAAGGTATAAAAATGGAACATTTTCCCGTTCCCTTCATTGTCTTGCACAACTTTAAATTGCCCTCATTTTCAACACAACTGACATTTTAGTTTCTATATTTTGTTTTTATAAAATAAAACATACACCGTGTGAAGGAATCAGAAAGTCAATATCAGCCTGGTCATTGCAATCTTGCAGCTTTTCTTCTTACCCGCTGAATTGACGGATCAACGTCACCGGCGCCATATTCTCAGAAATGTTATCCGCTCCGAATGGCGGAATCAATTCCCCGGCGGTGTCTGAAGTGTCGAAAGCTTCTGACCGAACCTCACCATCATTTGCCTAGCACCCGGATCTCGCCGGCAACTTCTCTCCCCATCACACATCACTTTCTGCCGTCTCCGGCAGCTCCACTGTCTCCAACACTCTATATTTCACCGTAGTCGCCAGCCATTCTGACACACATCTCTGCACTGAGCGCGCTGTGTTGGCCGCAGCTCGTTCTGCCCGGCAGAGGACCCGCTACTGACGCCGGCCCAGCCACGTGCACGGCCGCAGTGTGCCGAATCACAGCCGATCGCTCCCCGTCCCCCTCCCCTCCGCTCGACTCCACTCCACGCCCCGCCCCCTCCCCTCCCCGGACCCGCCGACCGACCGGTCAGCAGCCGCGACCCTTCGACTCCCGCGGTGAACGCGGTTAACGCGGTACACGGCCAGCGGACCTTGATATCGGCGAGCAGAACGTCGCACAGAAACCTCGCCGCCGGTCGGATCACGCCGAGATGTCCAAACAGTTGCGGACAGTGGCTAACTTAGTCCACCACAGTCCACCACAGTCCACCACAGTCCACCACAGCGGGGGCAGGGGACAAACTACGAACAGCGACACTTCTGCGAGACAAACACGCCGGTGGCTGAGACACGCACTAGGTTAGGTTCGCAGTTTTATGTAAGTGTGTTGTAGCAACGCAGATCAAGCCGCTCGCCGGGACACTGCGGTTATATGACGTCAGAAACATATCAGAAGCATTCCATAGAGCTTCCTGCTGAGGACAAATGCAATAGACATCAAAGTAACCATGGCTACGGATACAACAACTCTCCTTCAGCTGTAGCGCCGCTACCGCACCGGAAATTACCGTGGAAATTACCGTGGGTTACTGACGGCTCCAACACGACCGGAACAATAACGCCGCTACGGCACCGGAAATTACCGTGGGTTACTGACGGCTCCAACACGACCGGAACAATAACGCCGCTACGGCACCGGAAATTACCGTGGGTTACTGACGGCTCCAACACGACCGGAACAATAACGCCGCTACGGCACCGGAAATTACCGTGGGTTACTGACGGCTCCAACACGACCGGAACAATAACGCCGCTACGGCACCGGAAATTACTGTGGGTTACTGACGGCTCCAAAACGACCGGAACAATTGTCTGGGGTGAGCAGGGGCGGCGCCACGGGGGGGGGACGCGTCCCCCCTATCTTCAGATAGCGGGGTACAGTACCCCCTATCCCAGCAAAAACAAATGTATTCCGTGTATATCATTTCCTTCATGTGTCGCCAATGTTTTCCATATTGAAGCTCAATCAAATTTGGTGACATTGCATACCTACACATATGACGATCCTGAGACCATGGACTACTCTGTCACAGGGACGTAGGTAGCCAAGGAGGGGGGGTCACGGGGCTATATGCCACCTCCCCCCCCCCCTGAGCAAACAAATGTACACTAGATCAAATTATATTTTCTGACGACCCGACCCGACCCTACCCCCCCCCCCCCCCTCCCAGTCAACAACATATGGCTGATGAGGAACGAAATTTGTTTCTACTATCGAAGTGCCACCCCCCTCCCCCCGAAAAAAAAATCCTGGCTACGTGCCTGCTCTGCCATGTCGAAATTATGCGTTTTCAATCTAACATGTGGATGGTATGTACAGTCTCTCTTGAAAGTGGTGTCCGGACACATTGGCGAATGTTATTTTGCCGAATGTCATTTTGGCAAATGCATATTGTCGAAGGACACTTTGACGACATGGCTTTTTGTCGAAATGTGAATATGCCGAAAGCAAAATGGCGAATGCCTTTTTGTCGAAATGCCTTTTTGCCGACGTGTCAAAATGTCGAAATGTTTTTTTGCCGACATGTTATTTTGTCGACATGTGAAAAGGTCGAAATGCCTTTTTGCCGAAATGTCATTTTGTCGAAATGGGAAAAAGTCGAAATATCTTTTTACCGAATGTCATTTTGCCGACATGTAAAAAGATCGAAATATCTTTTTACCGAAATGTCATTTTTTTCGACATGTGAAAAAGCCCAAATGTCATTTTGCCGAATGTTACTTTGTTGACGTGTGAAAAGGTCGAAATGCTTTTTTGCCGAAATGTCATTTTGTCGACATGTGAACAAGTCGAAATGCCTTTTTTGCCAAGGACATCCTGCTCCACTGCCCCTCCCTTGCTGCTGTGGTTTTGCACCATCCACCAGGGCAGGAACATAGCCAAGGGGGGGGGCGGCAGGTGCGGCCTTTAGAGAGTTTAGAGCACTTCAGAAGCTCTGTAGGGCAACCAGGACCCTCTCTGATAGACTAGAGGGCCCCTTGGACGTTCAAAAGAGTCCTGTGCATGTCAGAGGGGCCCCTGGCCAGACCGAAAGGGCCCCTGAGCGGGTCCGAGGGTCCCCTGAACACGTCGAATGGGCCCCTAGCCAGCACAGAGGGGCCCCTGGGCAGGTCGAGAGCCTGAGCCTGTCGGCAGGGTGACACAGCGCCCAGCACAGTCCCTTACCAGGTCATAAGGGCCCCTGAGAAGGTTGGAGGGCCCTTGCCGGACCCCAGAGGGTCCCTGGGAAGTTCAAAGGGCCCCTGTGCAGGTCAGAGGGGCGCCTGGCCAGACCGAAAGGGACCCTGGGCGGGTAAGAAGGGCCCCGGAACATGCCGAGTTGGCCCCTAGCCAGCACGGAGGGGCCCAGGGCAGGTAGGAGGGCCCCCTGAGCATGTTGGTAGGGCAACAAAGCAGCCAGCGCAGTTCGACCAGAAGAGTCGCTGAGCAGATCGGAGGGGCTCCTGGGCAAGTCAGAGGGGCCCCTGACTAGACCGAAACGGTCCCTGGGCCGGTCGGAAGGGCCCTTGAACATGCCGGATGAGTTCCTAGCCAGACTCGAGGGGCCCCTGGTCAGGTCGGAGGGGCCCCTGAGCATGTCGGCAGGGCGACAAAGCAGCCAGTGCAGTCCCTGGCCAGGTCGGAAGAACCTCTGAACAGGTCGAATGAACCCATTGACACACACGAGGGGCTTCTTGGAAGGTCAGAGGAGTCCCTGGCCAGACTGTAAGGGCCTCAAAGCACATAGAGATTCCAGGTGAAGATTAAATACAAAGAGGACTTACTCCACAATACAAATATTTCAATCGGAGCTTTCGGGTATATTGTAACACCCTTCGTCAGTGATTAAGAGGCATTCGGTAACAGGTCATTGCTCATCTTTAATATGAGCAATGACATGTTACCGAATGCCTCTTAATCACTGACGAAGGGTGTTACAATATACCCGCAAGCACCGATTTTAATTTGTATTGTAGAGTAAGCCCTCTTTGTATTTAATATATATCCCCACTCCACATCATGTCTTTTCGCTTCGCGGATCCCAGATGAGTCCCGGAACAGGTCAGAAGGGCGTTTGAAAGGTCGGAGGGGCCCCTAGACGATCTGAAGGGACCCTGGGCCTTTCAACAGTAAGAATGCAGTTGTCCAGGGAATACAACTCAACATTTTCGCGCCACTCCGCGGCGCAATTTGTTTAAGGGTTCCAGGTTTTGAGCTTTAAAAATATTCCAAGTTGGTATAGCTGATTCCAAATTGGTGTCGCTGGTTCTAAAGTTGATATGGCAGTTTGCTAACTCGAGGAGTGGGGACGACAAGATGTACATGAGAAGCAGCGCCCGAGTGCGTCTGAGTTGCAAAGGGCGTGGCGTGTATGTTCGCGGGGTCTTTGTGGAGAGCAAGGGACACAATCACGCCCCCAGCAGGGCTGCAATGAACCAGTCTGCCGCACGCGCGGAAATGAAGGAGCGCGCCGAGACGAAGGCTGAAAGCGTCACGCGAACATACAATATTGACAAATGACAATTGCTGCGCATGACACCAAAGGCATTCGGCATTTGGGAAAAATACATTTCGAACATTTCACATGTCGATAAAATGACATTCGGCAAAAAAGCATTTCAACCTTTTCACACGCCGACAAAGTAACATTCGGCAAAATTAAATTTTTGGGCTTTTGCACATGCCGACAAAATCACATTTCGGCAAAAAGACATTTCGATCTTTTCACATGTCGGCAAAATGGCATTCGGCAAAAGGACATTTCGACTTTTTCACATTTCGGCAAAATCACATTTCGACCTTTTGACATGTCGACAAAAAGACATTTCGACAAAATGACATGTCGGCAAAAAGACATTTCGACAAAAAGCCATTCGCCATTTTGCTTTCGGCATATTCACATGTCGCCAAAAAGACATGTCGTCAAAGTGTCCTTCGACAATATGCATTCGCCAAAATGACATTCGGCAAAATGACATTCGCCAATGTGTCCTGTAACCCTTGAAAGTATATGTGCAGGGTTGCGGCGATCCGGCGAACTACCCAAACCGGTTTGAACCGGTTTGAAAGCCCCTGTGTATTCGCGGCCGAACAGCTCACCGACCGGTCAAAGGTCGTGTCACCCTTCACTCTCAATTCCCGACCCACCCCGGCGCCCGCCGTTAGTAAAGCTCTGTCGTGTTTCGGGCCACAGCGCGAGATGGTGAATTAGAGAGAGAGAGAGAGAGAGAGAGAGAGAGCGCGAGAGCGAGAGAGCGAGAGAGCGAGAGACAGAGAGACAGAGAGACAGAGAGACAGAGAGACAGAGAGACAGAGAGACAGAGAGACAGAGAGACAGAGAGACAGAGAGACAGAGAGACAGAGAGACAGAGAGACAGAGAGACAGAGAGACTACACAATGGAAATCTACACAATGGTTCCGTTTTGGAGGAGGGAAATCTACACCATCAGTATCCGTGTACTAGGCCGGCCGCAGCGGTCACACATACGGTTGACACCGACAGCCGGACTGCGTCACTATCGCCCGGGGACAGCCGCGTGACGTCATCAGACAGCCGCGTAACGTCATCAGTGGTACCGCGGCTGTCAGGCTCGCTGCCGTCACCAATGGCTACTGTCATGTGTGCTGACGTCATCAGCTGTACAGCAGCTGTCAGGCTGACTGACGAGCCTCTCTGCGTAGTTGACATATGTCACGTTGAGCATTGGTAACGTCACCCTGATGGAGCAGAAAGAAGAGTGGTAACGTTTCCGGCGCCAACTCGTTAAGACAAATATATGGAGATGGATATTTCTGGATTCAGACTTGCTAGGCTAAATAACGAGAATCCTGCCCCCCGATCGAACCAAGATAACGATGACAATGGATTTCAAACCAACTACGGCTTGCCATTTCACAGACGTATAAATCCGAGCTCAGAAGGGACTGGAATAAATATTAAGATGGATAACTCGCCATTTATATTAGCCACACTGCAGAAGCGATGTTTCGTCCGGATATTTTCAGAAACCAGCACATCCCGGCCATAAGTCGTCCTGTCACAGGGATTACATTCGAGAGGATTCGGGTCAGCTGTTTGAGATGACCTCTGTGGTGATCGCCAGTCATTATCAGTTGGGAAAGAATGACATGTTCTGGCCTGGGAAAGAACTCTGTGTTTGCACTGTTTCCCCAAAAAGTCCCTTCCACTATCTTCCCGGAACTACAGAGCTGAGCGAACTTTACTCGCAGCGTAGTATCGGGCCAGCCTCTGTATCGAGTTGATACAGTGCGTGTAGCATGTTTGACGTCTGCAACACAGCGAATCTCACCGAACAGCTAGGCGAAACTGTTCTGTATCATAAACCACCGATCAAGGCCATTTTGCACTCAAGGTACAAAGTTCTTTGACTGATAACAATACCTTGGCTGATCTTCGAAGTCGCGTCATTGAAAGTCAAAACATTGTTCGTCGAATGCAGAACGACCTTAGTCTTTGGTTTACCACAAAGAAGAGCATCGCCTAGCTTTTTCAGTATGGCACTCAGAAAGACCAGACACACACATTCATAATTCCTCATTCCGTACTTTAAACACTTGTACAACGGGAACCCGTCTAACTTCACATTCAACTTATTTACCATTTTTAACTTACCTACAAAGACATGAGACATATTTACAATCGCTTAATGCAGTGCAAAACACCACTAAACATTGGGAGAACAAATGGATTGAACAGTATGGTGAAATAAATTGGCCGGAAAAATATCAAGCGATTCGTTCCTCAACTAGCTCTTCCTTCTATAGATCATTGCATTACAAAACAATACGTTCACAGCGGCCACGAATAAGCTTCTTTATAGAATAGGTGTGAAAGAGACAGATACTTGTGAAAGATGTAAAACGTGCCCTGAAACGTCACGTCACTAGGCGACGCTTCGCAGGGTGTCCGCGGATTAACGCGAGGCGGCGCCGGCGGCGATGTGAATGCTTGAATGTGTCTGTTTGAATAAAAAAGTGTCCTAAAAAAATCACATCCAACTTCTCCATCCAACAATGGTCACAGCAACCCAGTGTGCACAGCTCAATACCTTGCTCGCCAATTGACATTACCGCCCAGTCGGCTGTTCGCCACACCACGCCGGTAACGTCGCGTAATAGATTTTCGCCCCGCCTGCCGCTGGCGTCGCGGCGTCCCCATGGCAACTCAGCTACAAGGTGACAGGACGGTCGGCGACTGTGACATCGGGGCTGACGAAGTCACCTGTACCGTGTGTAAGGTGGACAGAGTCCCTGGTCAGCTCCTGACCACTGTTTGTTTACTGTCCGAACTTGGTTAGTCGAAGAACAGACGGCGAGGATGTGATGCGTTATCAGCACGTGCATTATGTGGATTGGAAAGCTGAGTTAAGCGAAAATTGCACATTTTCGATGTAGTATACAAGGAAAATGGACGGACAAGCGAGAAAAGAGTAGTGTGACCCGTGAGCATTGCCGGTTGCTGGTAAATGGACCCTCGCAATAGTTGAGCCCATGTTCATTACATTGTTTGCTTATTTTCAAACTTATTATTGAAAAGATGAGCATTGAATTTCATTTGAAACATGTACAAAAAAGGAAATGAATTGTCGTCTACATTAATGGAGTTTGGATATATAACGCAATAACTGTCTTTAACGCATGCACCAAATTACAAAATTCAGTTTCACTTTAATTTTCACTTAAGTTTTACTTTAATCTCAAGCACCATGTGACAACACCTCAACGAAACGTTAGCAATGACGATGTCTCCGAGCATACTTGTGAAACATGTAAAAGGTGCCCGTCACGAACACGGCAGTATTTCCAGTCCCTATCCAAAACAAACGTGCTGGCTATGCGATGAGCGTCCGTACAAAGCGTTCGGATCCTTGCCGTGCTGCACCGAGGTCACGTGACTCATAATGTAATCATGTTGGACGCACGGTCCGCTCCGCCAGTAGTAATCAGAATAATGACCACGTACATTATAGCGGCTCCATGCTCCAGGAAAAGTTATCTGACCTATCTCATAGTCCTGCCGCCCCATAGTAACTTATTCTAGGGATTCCGGCAAATTAGCATATAGAACATTACACAAGTGTGTATACCAAATAGCGAATACGATGGAAACTAGTGCAAAGCTTTCTACTAATTTGGAAGAAACTCATATAAACCATTATTTCTGTATTCATTTGAAAGGTTCTCAAATATCAAAGACGTATGGCTACATTGCTTCATGGAATGAGAGCCTTTCCGGCTGAAATGGGGCACTCTCCTGCCGTGTTGGAATGAGAGCCTTTCCGGCTGAAATGGGGCACTCTCCTGCCGTGTTGGAATGAAAGCCTTTCCGGCTGAAATGGGGCACTCTCCTGCCGTGTTGGAATGAGAGCCTTTCCAGCTGAAATGGGGCACTCCTGCCGTGTTGGAATGAGAGCCTTTCCGGTTGAAATGGGACACTCCTGCCGTGTTGGAATGAGAGCCTTTCCGGCTGAAATGGGGCACTCTCCTGCCGTGTTGGAATGAGAGCCTTTCCGGTTGAAATGGGACACTCTCCTGCCGTGTTGGAATGAGAGCCTTTCCGGCTGAAATGGGGCACTCTCCTGCCGTGTTGGAATGAGAGCCTTTCCGGCTGAAAAATGGCACTCTCCTGCCGTGTTGGAATGAGAGCCTTTCCGGCTGAAAAATGGCACTCTCCTGCCGTGTTGGAATGAGAGCCTTTCCGGCTGAAATGGGGCACTCCCCTGCCGTGTTGGAATGAGAGCCTTTCCGGCTGAAATGGGGCACTCTCCTGCCGTGTTGGAATGAGAGCCTTTCCGGCTGAAATGGGGCACTCTCCTGCCGTGTTGGAATGAGAGATAGCCTTTCCGGCTGAAATGGGGCACTCTCCTGCCGTGTTGGAATGAGAGCCTTTCCGGCTGAAATGGGGCACTCTCCTGCCGTGTTGGAATGAGAGAGAGCCTTTCCGGCTGAAATGGGGCACTCTCCTGCCGTGTTGGAATGAGAGCCTTTCCGGCTGAAATGGGGAACTCTCCTGCCGTGTTGGAATGAGAGAGAGCCTTTCCGGCTGAAATGGGGCACTCTCCTGCCGTGTTGGAATGAGAGCCTTTCCGGCTGAAATGGGGCACTCCCCTGTCGTGTTGGAATGAGAGCCTTTCCGGCTGAAATGGGGCACTCTCCTGCCATGTTGGAATGAGAGCCTTTCCGTCTGAAATGGGGCACTCTCCTGCCGTGTTGGAATGAGAGCCTTTTCGGCTGAAATGGGGCACTCTCCTGCCGTGTTGGAATGAGAGCCTTGCCGGCTGAAATGGGACACTCTCCTGCCGTGTTGGAATGAGAGAGAGCCTTTCCGGCTGAAATGGGGCACTCTCCTGCCGTGTTGGAATGAGAGCCTTTCCGGTTGAAATGGGACACTCCCCTGTCGTGTTGGAATGAGAGCCTTTCCGGCTGAAATGGGGCACTCTCCTGCCGTGTTGGAATGAGAGCCTTTCCGGTTGAAATGGGGCACTCTCCTGCCGTGTTGGAATGAGAGCCTTTCCGGCTGAAATGGGGCACTCTCCTGCCGTGTTGGAATGAGAGCCTTTCCGGCTGAAATGGGGCACTCTCCTGCCGTGTTGGAATGAAAGCCTTTCCGGCTGAAAAATGACACTCCCCTGTCGTGTTGGAATGAGAGCCTTTCCGGCTGAAATGGGGCACTCTCCTGCCGTGTTGGAATGAGAGCCTTTCCGGTTGAAATGGGGCACTCCCCTGTCGTGTTGGAATGAGAGAGAGAGAGAGAGAGAGAGAGAGAGAGCCTTTCCGGTTGAAATGGGACACTCCTGCCGTGTTGGAATGAGAGCCTTTCCGGCTGAAATGGGGCACTCTCCTGCCGTGTTGGAATGAGAGAGAGAGAGAGCCTTTCCGGTTGAAATGGGGCACTCTCCTGCCGTGTTGGTATGTGAGAGAGAGAGCCTTTCCGGTTGAAATGGGGCACTCTCCTGCCTTGTTGGAATGAGAGATAGAGCCTTTCCGGTTGAAATGGGACACTCCTGCCGTGTTGGAATGAGAGCCTTTCCGGCTGAAATGGGGCACTCTCCTGCCGTGTTGGAATGAGAGCCTTTCCGGTTGAAATGGGGAACTCTCCTGCCGTGTTGGAATGAGAGAGAGAGAGAGCCTTTCCGGTTGAAATGGGACACTCCTGCCGTGTTGGAATGAGAGCCTTTCCGGCTGAAATGGGGCACTCTCCTGCCGTGTTGGAATGAGAGCCTTTCCGGCTGAAATGGGGCACTCTCCTGCCTTGTTGGAATGAGAGAGAGAGAGAGCCTTTCCGGTTGAAATGGGACACTCCTGCCGTGTTGGAATGAGAGCCTTTCCGGCTGAAATGGGGCACTCTCCTGCCGTGTTGGAATGAGAGCCTTTCCGGCTGAAATGGGGCACTCTCCTGCCGTGTTGGAATGAGAGCCTTTCCGGTTGAAATGGGACACTCTCCTGCCGTGTTGGAATGAGAGAGAGCCTTTCCGGCTGAAATGGGGCACTCCCCTGTCGTGTTGGAATGAGCCTTTCCGGTTGAAATGGGGCACTCTCCTGCCGTGTTGGAATGAGAGCCTTTCCGGTTGAAATGGGGCACTCCCCTGTCGTGTTGGAATGAAAGCCTTTCCGGCTGAAATGGGGCACTCCCCTGTCGTGTTGGAATGAAAGCCTTTCCGGTTGAAATGGGGCACTCCCCTGCCGTGTTGGAATGAGAGAGAGAGAGCCTTTCCGGTTGAAATGGGGCACTCTCCTGCCGTGTTGGAATGAGAGCCTTTCCGGTTGAAATGGGGCACTCTCCTGCCGTGTTGGAATGAGAGCCTTTCCGGCTGAAATGGGGCACTCTCCTGCCGTGTTCGAATGAGAGCCTTTCCAGCTGAAATGGGGCACTCTCCTGCCGTGTTGGAATGAGAGCCTTTCCGGCTGAAATGGGACACTCTCCTGCCGTGTTGGAATGAGAGCCTTTCCGGCTGAAATGGGGCACTCCCCTGCCGTGTTGGAATGAGAGCCTTTCCGGTTGAAATGGGGCACTCTCCTGCCGTGAGCACACTGCGCGCCTAGAGCTGTCAGACATACATGTTGTCGACCTGTTAACATATATACTTAAAAATGTGTATTCCGCTTAATACGTACATTTTGTATATGATAATACACATTGCTAGATTATTTCCATTGTCTCTACACAGCTGTTTAGAAGCTAGCTATAGCATCAAGCATAAAGTCAAGCCCATTCAGAGCGAGAACTCGGGATCAATGAGAGCAGCATATGACGGCAAGAAAGCCAAACCCCGACCGATTTTGAAAATGGAGTATTCATGACTTCCGTCCAACTTAAGATCATGGCCCCGATGACGGAGCATAATGGGACTTAAACGATGCAAGCAATCTGCTAATCGTATGCAAGACAATGCTCAGCAGCAACTTCTTGAAAAGTAAAGTAGCTAAAATGGCAATAAACACTGAGTTTTATGACTACTTAGGCTTACAAAATGCCATAGGCTCTGAAAACATAGGCTCTGAAAACAGAATCATCGGAGACAGCATGCGTATCCTATCATATATAAAGTACAATGCGGACAAGTTCGAATACGTTTGCTACATGTTAGATGTGCTCCGATGCGAATATTCCAAATGCTATTTGCGACAAAGTCCTGATAATTACAGCAGCCATTGCATGTGACCCGAATCCGTGTCAGCCGTCTATTAAACGGCATTAGGCTGGTGGGGTGTACACTGTACAGCCGAAGTGACATGGTGGAGTGTACAGCCAAAGTGACATGGTGGAGTGTACAGCCAAAGTGACATGGTGGAGTACAGCCAAAGTGACATGGTGGAGTGTACAGCCAAAGTGACATGGTGGAGTGTACAGCCAAAGTGACATGGTGGAGTGTACAGCCAAAGTGACATGGTGGAGTGTACAGCCAAAGTGACATGGTGGAGTACAGCCAAAGTGACATGGTGGAGTGTACAGCCAAAGTGACATGGTGGAGTGTACAGCCAAAGTGACATGGTGGAGTACAGCCAAAGTGACATCTGACATGGGCATTCAGCTCGCTGTTAAAACAATCGCGTCCACCGGCATGATCGCTGGAATATGGGAGCGTGAAATGTCAGGGGTTTAACAGAAATCGCGGTGCATGTGATGTGGTAAAGAGAAAAACAAGGCCGCGGAACAGATATAAATTGCGCTGGAAACTGACTCATGTGCGCGAATCTGCTTAATGAGATCCGAGTGATATATGGACCGAGTCAGAATCGCGTTTATATCATTGTCCAGTGGTTAAATGGACTCACGTTTTTTCACGTTTTTTTTAATGTTTGTTTCGTGTTTATTAGAAGAAAACAAAACAAAACAAAACAAGAGATATGACGGAAAATTCAGAATGATGAGAAAAAGACGAGAGAAAGAACTGGCAAACACTAGCCTGAAGGTTGGAGTCTCTGGCGAGAAGCGATAATTTTGTTCTCAAGAAACATCTTCATAACACAAATGGTATGTCTTTGGCGAAGGTTGGTGAATACGGATACGCTTAAAGATGTAAAAACATGATATTGGAATCTGCAAAAGCCATTCATCACCAATGCTATCGAAAGAGTTGTAGGAAACTCAAGTTTTACCATCGTTTTCCAAAATCTAGAGAGTACAGCATACAGCGCCTTCCCCATCCGGTGGATCGAGGCAGCGCCTTCCCTATCCGGTGGATCGAGACAGCTCTAACCCGTTCACTGGACAACGAAGACCAAGTCATACTGCCAGCTGGTGAGTGGACGAGGACCAAGTCATACTGCCAGCTGGTGAGTGGACGAGGACCAAGTCATACTGCCAGCTGGTGAGTGGACGAGGACCAAGTCATACTGCCAGCTGGTGAGTGGACGAGGACCAAGTCATACTGCCAGCTTGTGAGTGGACGAGGACCAAGTCATACTGCCAGCTGGTGAGTGGACGAGGACCAAGTCATACTGCCAGCTGGTGAGTGGACGAGGACCAAGTCATACTGCCAGCTGGTGAGTGGACGAGGACCAAGTCATACTGCCAGCTGGTGAGTGGAAATGCTATAAGCCTTCAAAGTCGAAAACCTCGCAATACCCCAGGCGATAACCCACTCGCCATTGCTTTGATGACAATCGGTGGTCAATATCGGATCCAATCATCAACAAAAATCAGTCAATCGATACAATAGATGGATCCATATCTATCGCAACTAAGACGGAACCTATAGGCGAGCTTGATGAGGTATGAGCCCCCACCCTCGCAGAAGCGCAGCCATGGTTAATTAGCAACTGCAATAAGATGTTGTCGATTATAAATACTTAAATTATGGCTGCATAGTAAGTGTGTTTGAAGAGCTGCTATTGGAGCCGGCACAGCACATTGCCAAAAGCCCGTCATACTGCCCCGGAATAAACGGCTCCCAGCTCCGGTCAATGCCCTCTTGGCAGTGACATTGCCCGGGGTCACGCCGGTCGAACTGTCCCGGGACACGACCGTCCAGGTGTCCGTCTGTCCTGTCGCCCCATCGACTGTTACGCTGTGGAGGTCACGGAAGGCGGAATTGGAGGAGCTCTCGGGTAGCTTCATTAGACCTCGAAATGAATAGTCAGCGAGCGATTGATTTCGAGGATTAAGTTACCCGGTACCGAGCGAGAAAAACTAGCCTGTGGAATCGCAATTAAGTGGATGTAGAATAGGGAACTATATATTTCGCAGAATCCACTTTGGAGACAGAGAGATATATCAGAGATGGGATGCCTGAATTGGGAACAATAAGTTGGGCGAAGAAGGGGGAATATATGAGGCCCTTGTAGTTGAAGTGCCAAGCTGCTCAGAACTCTTCATCATACGAGACCATTAAAGTGAATAACAAACATTTGATAATTGTCTACGACGTTGTCTTTCCATTATTCTAGGAAAAACCGAAGCGAATCTAAGTCTTTCGGAAACTGTCCAACTCATTACTCAACAAAAGTAGGGAGATGCGACGACCAAAATGGTCTAAAAGAGGCAAACCACCATTTTCAAGATCTTAAGCACCTAGGAAACTTATGCTTAACAAGTTCCGTTCCATTTTCCACCTGGCACGTACACGCGCCACGCGCCACACGCACCAGTCTGACGATCGGTCATCGAAGCAAATGATCGTGGTCAAGTGGACTACATCATGGGGCCCGCTAGACCTATTCTGCTTTTATTTCATATAGCCTTTATTGATCATAGTTGTTTGGCTTACATTTGTGGCGCCTCGTATTGTTTGTTGACCCCCAATTTGCAGTCCAGGCTATTGGAGCTAAGCATAGTAGCTTGAACATTTACCAATGTACAGTGATGTAACAGTGATGGCATCAATGCAAAACATAATAAATGATGTTCAGGAACAAACTGGCTCTTCTAAGAGCAGTAAATACAACAAGCGTCTTGTGTGGGAATCGATTCACATTTCACAGTACGTTTGAACCCATTTTAATATATTCGTTCATTTCAATCCATTCAAAGGGACGAAACAATCCAGGAACTTGGAATCAATGGGCATGGACATGGACATCATACCATGCATGAAAAAATATACAACCTTACTCTGATGACATAAACATTGCAACACATTGACGAGTGGGCACATACAGAGTATCTTCCGCTGCCAAATCTAGGCCGCAGAAACCGCTCATGCCTGACCTAATGCCAATCGCCTGTGCTATTCGTGCCTGGTAACCTGTCCGGGCGAAACCTGCTTAGTAAGCACAGCCTGAGGCTAGTCCAGCGAAACCGGCCCACATGGTTCAACAACAGTGCTCGTCACGGGCCCACCAACCACCAGCCCGGCCCGGCCCGGGCCCATCAACACCAAGCCCAGACCCGGACCAGGCCCGGTCAGATTCACAATTTTGAGGCCCAGGCCCGGTCCGGTCCGGCCCGTTCAGATTAAGCATATCATTATGTTCACAAAATTTGCGATCATATCACAGCATATTTACTTGTATACTATAAATGTGAAACAATGAACTAACTATGCTAACCAAAAATAAAAAAAAATAAAAAAAGCCACAGCCACAACAACAGTGTGTTGCTGTTGAAGTGAACTGCTGGTTACAATATTGTTAAGCTCTGACCTGAGCTTGTGCGCATTACCACCAATACAACTTACTTTCACAAACCGACACGACAGCCGAAACTTTGCACTTCCTTTCGATGGACAGGACATACCCACCGTGACAGTCACAAACATCTTGGACTGACTTTATCCACCGACTTACACTTTCATCAGCACGTTAACACCATCATAAGGACAATTAACACATTACTAGGACCCATCTATCCTGTAGCCAAATTTCTTTCCAGACCTACGCTCGACAATATATCTATCTATATCTACACACTACTTACATCAGACCGCACTTCGACTACTGTGACATCATCTATGACGGAAATCTGACTTTGACTGACGCAGCTCGACTTCAGACTCTCCAAACCGCTGTGCAAGACTAATAACAGGAGCAATGTTTAGATCACCGTCAACTGTACTACTTACTGACTTGGGTGGGAACGACTGGCGACAAGACGACTTATTCACAAACTGCTATTCTTTCACAGACTATATTACAATCATCCTCCTCTTCCCTCTTACTTGACAGATGTACTGACTGACACTAGGCAAGACGCAACTGGACTTACGACTACGGAATGCAAACCTTCTTTCCACCCTGCCATCACGTCTTACATCTTTCTATCGTTCTTACTTTCCTGCCACTATTCGGCAGTGGAATATACTCCCAGCAGCTCTACGCAATATCCAATCCCGCTCTGACTTTGCTAGTCAAGTCTGGCAGCGATTTTGGGCACCAGTCACCACCTTTACACTCATATGGCACAAAAGTAGGCATCACACATCACACAAGACTTCGCATAGGATTAACAACACTGAACGCACATCTTTTCCAAATACAACACCACAACACACCAAGCCCATCGTGCAGTTGCGGACACCACCACGAAGACACCAACCACTACATACTCTGGTGCCCCCTACACAACGCTCACCGAGTAGACCTATTTAACGCGATAAGAATATGAATACCTAATTTCGATAACCTCTCGACTACAAGGAAAATTAACATTCACCTTTTCGGCGAAAATGTTAACAAAGTCCAGGAAACAAACATTGCTCACCATTTCCAAACATTTATCATCCGTACTTGTCGCTTCAGCTCGTCAACATAACAAGACACATCGTTTCTACAAGCTGACCCGACCCAAGCTGCCCGGCGCCTGGGCTACCTACCTACCTACAAGGTATTTAATGGTTGCTCGGCGGGCTGGTGGCGGGGTCGGCACAGTCTGATTATCTGTTCAAGGATAGTTTCTTTTCAGCATTTTCGTTGTTACTCTCACGTCATTGCTTTTGTTTGTCATTGCAATTTAGTTCCATGGAGAGGCGCTTTAATTTAAGCGTTTGCTTTTGCGCCAATCCAACACTGTTTCTTTCGTTGTATATATTTAGTTGATAATAAAATTACTCTGAACTGAACTGAACTTCAACATTCTCAGCCCAGGCCCGTCCAGAGTCCGGTGATTTCCCTAAAGTTGAGGTCCGGCCCATGGCCCATAGGGCCAGCCTGGCCCGTGACGAACTCTGTTCAACAAACACTGAGGTTGTTTACCGAACGATACCAACCGATATCAAAAGAGTGTCGCCAACTCAGACGAACGTCCACATAATAGTCTCAATTCAGTACATTCAAGCCAATGTTGATGTTAGGTAGGTCGCTGCAAAGCAAACAACATGAGCTAAGAGGGTAACTGAGCCGGCCGGCCGTCCTAGTCAGAAACTTGCCAACGTTGATGTCGAAAAACTTGCCAGTAGCGTTCACTTGCCAAGAACAATTAACAAGTGTGTTAGAACACGAGCAAACACAAATACACAACTGTTACTCAAATTCCTACAAACCAACGAGTGTCAGCCCACCACATGTCCATTGTCATGCACTGAATGGCTTCACAGCTGGGCGCGAGCGCACCATTCACCAATCCCCGTGCGGCCACTCTGGCCCTACACTCAGTACTCACCCGTGATCAGTCATGACGGTAGGTGCGCCTCTCACTCAGTACTCACCCGTGATCAGTTATTACGGGAGGTGCGCCCCTCACTCAGTACTCACCTGTCATCAGTCATGACGGAAGGTGCGCCTCTCACTCAGTACTCACCCGTGATCAGTTATTACGGGAGGTGCGCCTCTCACTCAGTACTTACCCGTGATCAGTCATGACGGGAGGTGCGCCTCTCACTCAGTATTCACCCGTCATCAGTCATGACGGGAGGTGCGCCTCTCACTCAGTACTTATCCGTGATCAGTCATGACGGGAGGTGCGCCCCTCACTCAGTACCCACCTGTCATCAGTCATGACGGGAGGTGCGCCTCTCACTCAGTACTTATCCGTGATCAGTCATGACGGGAGGTGCGCCCCTCACTCAGTACTCACCTGTCATCAGTCATGACGAAAGGTGCGCCTCTCACTCAGTACTCACCTGTCATCAGTCATGACGGGAGGTGCGCCCCTCACTCAGTACTTACCCGTAATCAGTCATGACGGGAGGTGCGCCTCTTACTCAGTACTCACCCGTCATCAGTCATGACGGGAGGTGCGCCCCTCACTCAGTACTTACCCGTAATCAGTCATGACGGGAGGTGCGCCCCTCACTCAGTAATCACCCGTGGCCAGTCATGACGGGAGGTGCGCCCCTCACTCAGTACTTACCCGTGATCAGTCATGACGGGAGGTGCGCCCCTCACTCAGTACTCACCCGTGATCAGTCATGACGGGAGGTGCGCCTCTCACTTAGTACTTACCCGTGATCAGTCATGACGGGAGGTGCGCCCCTCACTCGGTACTCACCCGTGATCAGTCATGACGGGAGGTGCGCCTCTTACTCAGTACTCACCCGTGATCAGTCATGACGGGAGGTGCGCCTCTCTTCAGCAGACCTCATCAGCTGAGCGAGCCACCATGCCGGCACCACCCACCGCCCCCCGGAGCTGAACCGCCGCCACCTCCACCGCCGCCACCGCCACCGAGCGCCTCGGCGCGCGCTTCATGCAATCGATAGTTGCCGGGGCTGGCGGGCCGCGGCCCGTGGAGACCCAGCACTCACCAGCGCCCCGCGGCGCGCACCGGCCGCCACGTGCTCCACGTGCTCCACGTGGAGAGAGCGTCACGTGCCGCGGGATCGACAGGATATCGGTGTAAGTGGTGGAAGCAGACAGGAGGCTTAGTAGGGTTATTTCTGAGACGCTGATCTACAAACACAAAACACAATGGCATGTCTTTCTCTGGGGTACACTTATCCCCCTGTCGTTTACACACCCACTACCGGCCCCTCTGACGACTACCGGCCCCTCTGACGACTACCGGCCCCTCTGACGACTACCGGCCCCTCTGACGACTACCGGCCCCTCTGACGACTACCGGCCCCTCTGACGACTACCGGCCCCTCTGACCACTACCGGCCCCTCTGACGACTACCGGCCCCTCTGACCACTACCGGCCCCTCTGACGACTACCGGCCCCTCTGACCACTACCGGCCCCTCTGACGACTACCGGCCCCTCTGACGACTACCGGCCCCTCTGACGACTACCGGCCCCTCTGACGACTACCGGCCCCTCTGCCGACTACCGGCCCCTCTGACGACTACCGGCCCCTCTGACGACTCGCAGACAATCTCCCAGCTCCCGTGTCGCACATCCAGCGTCACGCGGCCCCTGTGACGGCACTGGACCACGTGACTGACGTCACAAACACAGCATGACGCTGTCTGGCAGCGGTCCACGGTCGCCTTCTCCGGCGACGACCTCTCTCTCCTCCCCCCCCCCCCCCCGGGGCGAGTAGACCTGCGGTGAGTCGCAGAAAGAGACTGGCTGGAGTTGCCTGGTGGGGGAGCGGGCTGGAGAACCTGGGTGAGGGCAAGGACGGATCCAGAACGGCATTTTTTTTTGGGGGGGGGGGGCGGCAAAGTCACTCAGTAAATCTCACACAAGTATACACACGCATCGGATTTCCCTTCCTAAATACATTCATCAACTTAAAGGAAATAGTTCACCTTCAACATTAGTTTTAAACTGAGATAGCTGTTTTGTAGCCCATGTTGGGAAACCCCTATCTGCAAGTTTCCTTGACTGAAAAAGACTCTCCAGCCGAAGATATTTGACTTTTTTGCGAAGGTATTCGGCGCATATATGATATCCCGTGCCGTCTGAAAGTGCCAGCACTGCCATGGAGCATGCGCAGACCAATAACGCACACCATAACATTAATGATTTACGACTTTCTGTCCTGAATTGGCGCGATGTAGGACCATTTTTGAAAATAAAAAAAGAAATTGTATTCACAAATATAATAAAATCGTGTTCTGAAAAAATTCCGAAGGTGAACTATTTCCTTTAAATGATTCTAGGTTGTGGCTGATAAAAAACAAACGTTCCTCAGAAAAGTTGCTTCAATTTTCTTTTAAATCGGGAAATGCGTCGATTTTCGGGCGACATCGGAGTTTGGGAGGCATGTATTCTTTGACCTGGATACTCCAGTGGGTATGCACCAGTGGGCATATCTGCTTTGACCCGGATAAACCAGTGGGTATATACCAGTGGGTATATACCAGTGGATATATCTGCTTTGACCCGGATCCTCCAGTGGGTATATCTGCTTTGACCCGGATACTCACCATAACATTAATGATTTACGACTTTCTGTCCTGAATTGGCGCGATGTAGGACCATTTTTGAAAATAAAAAAAGAAATTGTATTCACAAATATAATAAAATCGTGTTCTGAAAAAATTCCGAAGGTGAACTATTTCCTTTAAATGATTCTAGGTTGTGGCTGATAAAAAACAAACGTTCCTCAGAAAAGTTGCTTCAATTTTCTTTTAAATCGGGAAATGCGTCGATTTTCGGGCGACATCGGAGTTTGGGAGGCATGTATTCTTTGACCTGGATACTCCAGTGGGTATATACCAGTGGGCATATCTGCTTTGACCCGGATAAACCAGTGGGTATATACCAGTGGGTATATACCAGTGGATATATCTGCTTTGACCCGGATCCTCCAGTGGGTATATCTGCTTTGACCCGGATACTCCAGTGGGTATATACCAGTGGGTATATCTGCTTTGACCCGGCTACTCCAGTGGGTATATACCAGTGGGTATATCTGCTTTGACCCGGCTACTCCAGTGGGTATATACCAGTGGGTATATCTGCTTTGACCCGGCTACTCCAGTGGGTATATACCAGTGGGTATATCTGCTTTGACCCGGATACTCCAGTGGGTATATACCAGTGGGTATATCTGCTTTGACCCGGCTACTCCAGTGGGTATATACCAGTGGGCATATCTGCTTTGACCCGGCTACCCCAGTGGGTATATACCAGTGGGTATATCTGCTTTGACCCGGCTACTCCAGTGGGTATATACCAGTGGGTATATCTGCTTTGACCCGGCTACTCCAGTGGGTATATACCAGTGGGTATATCTGCTTTGACCCGGATACCCCAGAGGGTGGGAGAGCGGTCTGGGAGGGTCAGGGGAGGACCGGGCTGACCCCGGAGGGGGGGGGGGCGGCCAGCAGACCAGGGCGGATGTCCGATCATGCTGCCGTTTTGCTGACGCGGCTGGCGGCTCGGCCGGCCGGAATAACCGATGGCGACACACAGCGTGCGAATCATGGATCACGCAGCGGGTCTCTGTCAGAGTCAGCGCTGAGCCAGGAGTATTCAATGAACGTGGCGGAGCCAGGAGCGGGGCGTCATAGAGTCGCACACACAGCGGCCGGCCGGACAGTGGCTGGAGGTCGCACCATAGGCGTAGGAACAGGGGGGCAGGGGGGGCAGCCGCCCCCCCCCCCCCAACATTTTGGATTTTAACATTACGCCTATGGGCGTTGCATGGGAAGAATCGACTTCAGAATGCCTCCTGCCCCCCCCCCCCCCCCCCCCCAACTTGAACATAGTTCCTACGCCCCTGGGTCGCACACACAGCGGCCGGCCGGACAGTGACTGGAGGTCACACACACAGCGGCCGGACAGTGACTGGAGGTCGCACACACAGTGGCCGGAAGGTGGCTGGAGGTCACACACACAGCGGCCGGACAGTGACTGGAGGTCGCACACACAGCGGCCGGCCGGACAGTGACTGGAGGTCGCACACACAGCGGCCGGACAGTGACTGGAGGTCGCACACACAGCGGCCGGACAGTGACTGGAGGTCGCACACACAGCGGCCGGACAGTGACTGGAGGTCGCACACACAGCGGCCGGACAGTGACTGGAGGTCACACACACAGCGGCCGGACAGTGACTGGAGGTCACACACACAGCGGCCGGACAGTGACTGGAGGTCGCACACACAGTGGCCGGAAGGTGGCTGGAGGTCACACACACAGCGGCCGGACAGTGACTGGAGGTCGCACACACAGCGGCCGGCCGGACAGTGACTGGAGGTCGCACACACAGCGGCCGGACTGTGACTGGAGGTCGCACACACAGCGGCCGGACAGTGACTGGAGGTCGCACACACAGCGGCCGGACAGTGACTGGAGGTCGCACACACAGCGGCCGGCCGGACAGTGACTGGAGGTCGCACGCACAGCGGCCGGACTGTGACTGGAGGCCGCACACACAGCGTCCGGACAGTGACTGGAGGTCGCACACACAGCGGCCGGCCGGACAGTGACTGGAGGTCGCACACACAGCGGCCGGCCGGACAGTGACTGGAGGTCGCACACACAGCGGCCGGCCGGACAGTGACTGGAGGTCGCACACACAGCGGCCGGCCGGACAGTGACTGGAGGTCGCACACACAGCGGCCGGACTGTGACTGGAGGTCGCACACACAGCGGCCGGACAGTGACTGGAGGTCGCACACACAGCGGCCGGACAGTGACTGGAGGTCGCACATACAGCGGCCGGCGGGACACGCGACAGGCGAGAGAGACAATGCTTTCATTATTTGGAGCAGTCCCTCATGCATTCATTATTGTACTACGGGTGCGGTTAAATGACCAACTGATCTGTATTTGCGTATGCAATTAAGCACAGGTACTACGTAAGACCAAGCCGGTATTAGTTATATTAAAAGGATAAATAATTACCCACAGTGGTGAGAACAAAATAATTACCCACAGTGGTGAGAACAAAAATGTCGCGATATAAACCATAATGTCTGCCAGCACACATTTCACAGCACATCGCTCCTGACTCAGATAGGGCCAGCACACATTTCGCAGCACACCGCTCCTGACTCAGATAGGGCCAGCACACATTTCACAGCACACGCTCCTGACTCAGATAGGGCCAGCACACATTTCACAGCACACCGCTCCTGACTCAGATAGTGCCAGCACACATTTCACAGCACACCGCTCCTGACTCAGATAGGGCCAGCACACATTTCACAGCACACCACTCCTGACTCAGATAGGGCCAGCACACAGTTCACAGCACATCGCTCCTGACTCAGATAGGGCCAGCACACATTTCACAGCACACCGCTCCTGACTCAGATAGGGCCAGCACACAGTTCACAGCACACCGCTCCTGACTCAGATAGGGCCAGCACACATTTCACAGCACACCGCTCCTGACTCAGATAGGGCCAGCACACATTTCACAGCACACCGCTCCTGACTCAGATAGGGCCAGCACACAGTTCACAGCACACCGCTCCTGACTCAGATAGGGCCAGCACACAGTTCACAGCACATCGCTCCTGACTCAGATAGGGCCAGCACACAGTTCACAGCACACCGCTCCTGACTCAGATAAGGCCAGCACACATTTCACAGCACACCGCTCCTGACTCAGATTGGGCCAGCACACAGTTCACAGCACATCGCTCCTGACTCAGATAGGGCCAGCACACAGTTCACAGCACATCGCTCCTGACTCAGATAGGGCCAGCACACAGTTCACAGCACACCGCTCCTGACTCAGATAGGGCCAGCACACATTTCACAGCACACCGCTCCTGACTCAGATAGGGCCAGCACACAGTTCACAGCACACCGCTCCTGACTCAGATAGGGCCAGCACACAGTTCACAGCACACCGCTCCTGACTCAGATAGGGCCAGCACACATTTCACAGCACACCGCTCCTCAGGGCCTATTTTAAGGGAAAACCACTGGGGGGGGGGGGGCAAAAAGGTATCCCAATTTTTGGGGGGCACCTTTTTGTGGCAAAAGGTACCCCATTTTTTTCCTCCGCGGATTTGGGCCAGTCACTTGATTTTGGTATTCGAGCTTAAGAAATTCACTTTTCGAATTAACAAAAAAATGATTTTGCGGACATTTTTTCCGATACAAGAAATTTGGGGGGGTAAAAAAAAATCACAAATCCGAGACAGCCATTTGGAAGAAAATGTAATTTCCTTTCTTTTGACGTTTTTTATTTGCAATTTGCTTTGAAACATAGAGTTTTAAAGCAAATTGCTAATAAAAAACAAATTGAAAAAACATTTTCCCAACATTTATTGTTTTTCCACCAAAAATGGCATGACATGATGGCATTAAAACGTCATTATCTCCCAAAATACTACATAAATTTCATTGAAATTTAGTGAGAATTGAAATCATTGAAATTTAGTGAAATTTAGTGAGAATTGGTGCAGTATAAGGTACTGCAAGTTTCACGTTGATATCTATCACAGTTGTAAAGTTATTGAGGAAATACGGGAGGGGGCAAATTCTCCCCCCCCCCCCTCCCAGCGGGGCGCGTGTCACCGGGGCTGCATGAATTGCATCAGGTGTGCTGTTTTGTCTATCATTGAAAGCAAGGGATATATACAAACTTCAAATTCAACCACTTGAGAAAAGAAAAAACTTCCGTTTTCATGAAGTTTTCTCCTAAGTTCATTGTTTTTCACGGTCAGTGCAGGGAACGCGCAGGAGGGGGGGAAGGAATACTTGTATTGCATGCCCCCCCCCCCCCCAGATTCTTGTGTGTGTGTGGGGAGGGGGGTTGCTCCTGATGTCCGCCCCTCGATCCGCCAGTGGGGGCGGATGCCATCCCCCTTAGATTTGTTTTGGAAATAGCGGAAAACGACGCCATTTCGCGCCACCATTTTTGATACAACTGCTTGCCTATCAATTGCCAAAATCCTGTTAATTTGTTTACCTCGGGTCTCCTCAGGTCACGTCACTAAGTCAAGTCTAGTGATCCCACCTCCAAAAAAATGTGAGGTCGTGCCGCCGTAGCACATTGTGTGACCGATCAGTTGAATACTCACAGGATTTAAGCAGGTTACATGCTATTTCGGATGATTTTTATATCGGTGACCTAAGGTGAAGTCTATTTTGTGACTTCCCAATTATAAGTCATTGGGGAAACATGAAAATGCATATAAATCCACAGGAAATGGCCAAATTTGCCCAATTTTCCCCAGAGTCCCGCATCTTTTGCAAAATACAAAGATCCAGTGGCGGGTCTAGGGTTGGGCAAAATGGGCAATTGCCCCCCCCCCCCAACCGCCTGAAATCGGCGCAAGATTGATACATGTCCTGATATAGAAGAAAATCTCAGCAACTTTTACTAAGGAAAGTTAGCTTTAACACGCGCCCTGGACGGGGAGGGAGGGGGGGGGCGAAATCCACCCACCCATCCGGTTTTTCGCAGATAGCGCAAAAATGGCGGCGCTGCACGCCGCCGTTTTTTGCATACCTGTTTGGAAATGAACTACCCGCATTATGTCAAATTCTTGATCTCGGATCATCTCAGGTCAGGTCACCAGACCTGGTCAGGTGATGACCCCACCTCCAAAACGTTTGCGGTAGTACCGCAGCCACAGTTTTAGGCCGATCGGTTTCAATCTTGCAGAATTTGATAAGATGATAGATACCTACAATTTGTTTATCTGGAATTTTTTGTATATCGGTGACCTAAGGTCAGGTCAATTTCGTGACCGCCAACACTGTTTGGTCAATAACTATCGACATAATGACGATAGATAAGTGAAAACGGTACCAATGTGTTTGTCTCGTCGAGACACGTCCCCCAATATGCAACATGATCTAATTGGGTCACCACTTGACCTTGACCTGTGATCAAATTTCTCAGTTGACCTAACCTAGTCAACATTAACATGATTAAAAGCGCCTTGACGAGACAAACATGATGGCGTCAAACGTAATGCTTTATCTTTATTAGGTAAACAGTTATTTGTGAAAAACAGTTTTGCCAAAAAAATAACATTTTTGACATTTTATGACCTCTGGTGCCTAAACTATTAACCTGAGCTAAAATCTGAGGACACCCTGTCGATTGAATTTTTCAAGAGCTTTCCATTACTTTTCCGTTTGTTCCTAGCTATCATAGTTCATGTGATATCTGGAGATTTCCGGAGCGAAGTCCTAAAACTGTAAAATCTGACCTTTGATCACCTCTGGTGACCTCAATATTGACCTGACCTAAACAGAATACCGATATACTTTCCATAGAGCTTGTCTCGACCTATCTAACACCGTTTTTTTGCTTGTTACGTTGCGTGGTTTTCGAGATCATAGTGGGGGGGGGGGCGTTTCGACGCCCCCCCCCCCCCCCTCGAACTCGGCTCCTATGGGACGTACACCAAGATATCGTTCGAAAATATAAAAATACCGAAAATATCGAAAATACCGAAAATATCGTTCGAAAGCTTGTCCAAAAGCATTTTGAAGCTATTTCAGCATTTTCTTAACAGGTCAATATTGAGGTCACCAGAGGTCATCAAAGTTCAGATTTTCCATTTTTAGGACTTCACTCCAGAAACCTTCAGATATCACAGGAACTATGCTAGCTAGGAAGAAACGAAAACAAAAAACAATGGAAAGCTCTTGAAACATTCAATCGACACGGATCGCCACGTGTCCTCAGATTTCAGCTCAGATCGATAGCTTAGGCTCCAGAGCTCATCAAATGTAAAACACTATTTTTTAGCAAAAGAGTTTTCACAAATTACTTTTTACCTGAATATGATAAGGAAATAATGTTGACGTCATCGTGTTTGTCTCGTCAAGGCACTTCGAATCATATTCATGGTGACCAGGTTAGGACAACTTAGATATTTGACCTCAGGTCAAGGCCAAGTGGTGACCCAATTAGGTCATGCTGGACATTGGGAGACGTGCCTCGACGAGACAAACACATTGGTGGCAGTTTCACTTATTTATCTTTGTTTTGTCGAGAGTTATTGACACAAAAGTGTTGGTGACCTCGGATGACCTCGGCTGACCCTGTAGGGGTCACTGAACGAAAATTGCACCTGGGTCTTCAAGAATGTCCTATGATAACATGATCTAGAAGGAATTGGGCTGATATCGTGCGTATCCTCAGAATAGGAAGCATTTGAATATTTCCCCATTGACTTATAATGTGATATAAGTCAATGTGACCCAAGGTCGGGTCACGAAATTGACCCGACCTTAGGTCACTGATATCAAACATCCGAGATATACGAATTGTAGGTACCTAGGACTTTATAAAATCCTGTAAGTACGATGTCTATCGGCCAAAAACTGTGGCTATGGTGTGACCACAAGCTTTTTTGGAGCTGGGGTCACGTGACTTGGTCTGGTGACCTGACCTGAGATGAACCGAGGTATTTTTTAACATAATGTGGACAATTGACGTTTGAACAGCTATGCTAAAAACGGTGGCGCTGCGCGCCGCCGTTTTTCCGCTATCCTTGAAAAACCTGTGGGAGGGGGGGGGGGGGGGCGTCTAAACGCCGCCCCCCCCCGGCACGGCGCGGGTTAAATCAGCTATCAATGCATAAGCAAGCCAAATCCGATGCGTTTTCATAATTGTGTGAAACTTTTTGGAATTCCCCCCAACCACCCGTTCTGGATCCGCCAATGCAAAGATCCATGTGGTATTTGTATCCTGTGACCTCCACGATGTAAAATCTATTCACCCTGAGGTCATTCGTCATTTTTCTTCCATAACTGTTTTTACCGAACCAGTAAGGCGCCGTAGTTGGCGATGAACGAGCGAACGCAAAGGAAATGTATGGTGAATTTCAACTCGATCAGGGAAGTAGTTTCTGAGATACAAATACGTGGTGCACACGTGCGCACGTGCAGAAGCACCCCACCCCTGACTTGTGAGAATGTGGCGGCTGAGAGATCCCTAACCACACTCCAAATTTGAACACAATCGGCTCAGCATTTGCCCCCACCCACTCAAAATTGGATGGCGACGTCCCTGATCCAACAACACCCCCCTCTCCCCCACTCTGCCGCCAATGGGTGATGTTTAAAGGATATTGAAATTCAAGATATTCCGGAAATAATGTAAAGATACTTATTTTGGCTGGGAAATACTAAAACTTAGGAATATCACGACATTTTCATTGGATTTGTATACATTTATCACCAGGTAAACATGTTTTATTTTAATTGAATACCTATCAAGCGAAAAATGACATGGAAATATTGAAATCAGGGTGGGCAACATTTCTTGACTGGGGGGGGGGGGGCAAAACGGCTCACTGGGGGGCATTTGCCCCCCAGTTAACATGTTAAAATAGGCCCTGCCCTCCTGACTCAGATAGGGCCAGCACACAGTTCACAGCACACCGCTCCTGACTCAGATAGGGCCAGCACACAGTTCACAGCACACCGCTCCTGACTCAGATAGGGCCAGCACACAGTTCACAGCACACCGCTCCTGACTCAGATAGGGCCGTGACTCATAATCAGCTGGCGTTGCCGAGTGGACGGTTGCCTGTATCTGAAGACAGGGCAGTGCTAATATTGACATGACGCGATCGTTTCCCGGGGTACGGGTGGTGAGGTAAGTATCCGTGTTTACATCATAGCTCTACCAGAGTTCTGGGAAGTTCATCATTGTCCGCTGATCATGAATCCTAGACGATGGTTAAATGGAGAGCTCCGATGTGATGATCACTAGTTTATGCTCGACTTGCACTTGCCGGGAAAAGGGCGATGCTGTATGCTCATGGAAAAGCAAATTCTTGCTAACGACATGAATATAAAAGGCAACCATTGTCGGTTCCTCTGCTTATTGACGACACAAAATAATATGGTCTTCAGGCTAGCAAATGGTTGTGTACTGGCAATGCAAGCAAATCCATCTCTGGCTAATTAAAACGGTGTTAACATCTCAATTTTGCTAGCAATGTAGTTTTAAGTATATGCCATCGATGGTGTAATGTGCTGTGCTTATTGTCTTCAATGAAATATAATTAGCTGCGGTGCTCTGCTCAGTTAAAAATGTTAAATATGGCCTCATACGGGAAAATAATTATCATAATCTCATTTCATCGCGAAATATGAAAACCATCTTTATTAGAAGCTCTACGAGATAAAAAAAAACGATTTCGATAGTTTCGCATTCGTTCAACTGTTGGTGGGAAAGTAACTAGCGTCTTATGCATTTAGGCATGTGATTGACGGTATGGTATACTATACTACTTAACGGAAATAGTTCAACTTCGATTTTTTCCCAAACACGATTTGATTATATTTTGTAATGCAACTTCTTTTTATATTGTCAAAAATGGCCTTATATCGCGCCGATTCAGGACAGAAGGCCGTACATTAGTATTGTTTATCAAAGCTATATGCATACTCTCTGAGTCTGAGTCCTGACGTCACGTAATTTAAAAAATGGTTCAGTCAATCAGATTCGAAAGTAGTCGCGTAAGGATAGACTCGCATTAGAGATGTGCCAGCTGGCGGCCGGCGGTTCGCTTGCTAGCACCAGCTGCAAGCTGATTGGCTGATTGTATAGCCTCTGCCCGGGCTAGAACCAGTACAACATTATTTCGCCAGCACCGCATTCCTTCGCCAAAAACTCAAATATATTCGGCTGGAGTCTTTTCAGTCAAGAAAACTTGCAGATAGGGGTTTCCCAACACAAAACTTCTATCTCAGTTTAAAACTAATATTGAAGGTGAACTATTTCCTTTAATGAAAGAGCGACACCTGACTTTTTATTTGTGCATGCACGCATTAGACCCATTAGCTTATTCTCTCCCGTCTAAGGGCGGATCCGGGATTTTCATGGGGGGGGGACAACAGTCCCGAGGGGTGCATTTTTCGGCACCTGACGGGGCGCCATGGTCATGAGGGGTGGCAAGGTTGTCTTGGAAAAATTGCCGTGTCGCGCCAAAATAACTAATTATTGTAACACACCAAAACCATTTTGACATTGCTATGAACGCTACGCTATTTTACCTTATCGCGTACTCTGTTTTGCCTGATCGATGCCAAAGACAAAAACATGTACATCGTCGGCGTGCAAGTTTAGTGAGAATCGGTTCACATATATTTTCTGCTGACTCAATTAGGAGAGCGTCGTGAAACTCACCCTGGCTAGGCGGATTCCAGTCAGATGACACATCGGTCTGGGGCGCCCTCAATGGGTTTGGGGCGCCCTCAATGCGTTTGAGGGCACCCTCCTCAGATTCGGGCGCCCTTCTCAGATTCGGGGTGCACTGCCGGGTTTTGTCGGCGCTTCAATAGGCGCCTTCTCGACGAAAATAACCATGTCCTTCGGTCCATTAAACTTTATTTTCTATAAATCCACAAGAAAACTTAAGTACCTCTGAACATTTCTGCGGGCGGCTACTGCTTACCAGTTGGGGCGCCTTCCATTTAAGAATAGTAAGAGGGCATTGTGTGCATGTCTAGTGTATGATGGCGCTGATGTGTGAAGACATCAGGTGTCTCCTGAGGCGCGTAATGTGTCACTGCGCCTCCGCCTTCAGCGCAGGGGCGCCAATATCCATTGGGGGGGGGGGGCTGCCAGCCCCGTTACCCCCTGGAACTGCGCCTGCTTCCGTCACTGTTCGCTACCTCACATCAATCAACGAAGCCTTAGCTCAAGCGCTTACGGTTATCATGCACTGACTAGTGCTGCCATCTAGATCCAGTACTTTAGCGCCTCTAGCGGCAATATTTCGAACCAGTCCATTGCCCCGAAAGGTCGCCGCCGCAAAACAAAGACCACATTACATACGAAATGTACGTATGGACGTCAATAATTGCAGAACTAAATATGTCTTGTCCAGAAGGGTGAGAATAGTGAGAATATGTTATTTTCTTGCAGTTCGCAGTATTGTCCGGCCACGAGCAAGGACATGTTCCATGAACATTTGAACACGTGACAAGAGAGCGGTTCAATCGATGGTATCGCTGGTATAGCAGTGCAGGACATTCGTGAACCGTTATACTCCCGGCGGGTTATATACACGGCCGTTATACTCCATACACGGCATGGTTAGCAACCGATTTTACATAGGGCTTCACAAGTCAGTAGCACGACGCAAAACCGGTCCAAATTGTGTGCGAAGTGGACCGGTACCTGTGATAGTTCATTGACCATCTGGCCATACGCCAGCTTCAAAAACGGCAGATATGTCGCTTAACACGCGCCCTGGAGGGGGAGGCGAAATCCGCCCCCCCCCCCCCCACCGGTTTTTCGAGGATAGCGTAAAAACGGCAGCGCGCAGCGCCACCGTTTTTTTGCACCTGTTCAGCAATGAACTTCCCATATTATGTAAAAAAAATTACCACGGGTCATCTCAGGTCAGGTCACCAGAACAGGTCATGTGATGACCACACCTCCAAAACGTTTGCAGTAGTACCACAGCCACAGTTTTAGGCCGATCAGTTTCAATCTTGCAGGATTTCATAAAGTCATAGATACCATACCAACAATTTGTTTATCTCGGATTTATAATATCGGTGACCTAAGGTCAGGTCAATTTCGTGACCGCCAACACTGTTTTGTAAATAACTATAGACATAATGAAGATAGAGAAGAGAACATGGTACCAATGGGTTTGTCTCGTCGAGACACGTCTCACAATATGCAACATGACCAACTTGGGTCACCACTTGGCATTGACCTAAGGTCAAATTTCTAAGTTGACCTAACCCGGTCACCATGAATATGATTCGAAGCGCCTTGACGAGACAAACACTGTGGCATAAAACTAAACTATTGCTTTATCTTTGTTAGGTAAAAAGTTATTTGCGAAAACAGTTTTACAAAAAAAAATCACCTTTTTGACATTTGATGACCTCTGGAGCCTTAACTATTGACCTCAGCTCAAATCTGAGGACACCTAGGTCGATTGAATTTTTCAAGGGCTTTCGATTACATTTTTCGGTTTGCTGCTAACTATCATAGTTCCCGAGATATTTGGGGGTGTTCGAAGCGAAGTCTTGAAAACTTGAAAATCTGACCCTTGATGACCTCTGGTGACCTCAATATTGATCTGAGAAAAAAAAATAACGAAATACTTTCGAAAGACCTTGTCTCGAGCTATCTAACGTCGCTTCCGCTTGTCGCTACGTTGCGTGGTTTTCGAGATCATAGGGGGGGGGGGGGGGGGAATCCGCCCCCCCCCCCCCCCTCCAGGGCGTGTAATTATCAGAGGCCCTCCAGGGCGCGTGTTAAACGGCGAATTTCCTAGGTGATGTCGATCGCCTGCGTGAGTTTCTCAGATAGGACATTTATGTGGAATTCACTACGTAAAAAGTCCGTTGACACACCTACACAGCACACATCGCTATCACTGATCAGGACACGAAGGACTGAGCAGTGACGTAAATATGGTGGTACCATGTGATTATTCATACCACAAACATGCCTTTACCAGCGCCAGAGCCTTGAAGTGTCATCATAATGTCTGTTTGGGGAGCTATCGCGATTGAAACTTTTCAGCCAACTATTTACCGACTGCAGTCCACGAGACCTACGTTCATTTATGCTGCATATTGTAGGCATTCCTATCGTTAAATTTTAAGAACTTTTTACTTGCATTATTTATTCCCGTGCGGAATGCTGAATTGTTGACAAGATAGCTCATAAATACATGCAGACTTACCAACCTAGAGCATTGGCTGCTGCCAGCATGTATTTAACAGATGCCCGTTTTCGGTTGATTTATCGGTTTAACCAGCAATGGAAAACCTCCCTGCCTAACCCCACCATTTGAAGCTGTTAGTTAAAATCACTTCACCGCTGTCCGCAAGGGAAGTGAACACAAGACACACGTGGAATGAACATAAGAGGTTGTGTCCAGTTCACAGGACTGGCCCGTGTCCCCAGTAAACTGCTGCCTGCTGTCCAGTCCTGCTGCTGTAGACACCACACAACACTGACCGTCTCTGTCTGCGGCGGAGTCGCGGCGCAGAGTCTGACTCGTCAGTGTCGGTCCGGGGGCCGGAGACCGTCGTGCGCCCTCCGTTCATTAAGCCGGAGGGTACAGAGGTCGAGCTCGACAGGTGGGAATGTCTGAAAACCAGGCAGGCGTACTGGGTTAGTCTACAGACAAACAGCGTAGAGCTAGGTGAGACTACGGAAAACAAGGGTCAATGGTGTAATTCAGTCAACAGAGGTCAGTTAAACAGCTGTCTAAAAACTAGTCAGATCTATGACGCCGCCGGTCATGTATTATCATGCATGAAATAAAGCAGCATGTGCCAGGTAACTAGAGACTAGAGCATACAATTGTGAAATAAATTGCATAAGTTTTAAAAGTCGTTCTCGTGATGAAAAGTGTAGTAGGACTTTCATTTTAGTGTGATCCAATGTCCGTCACGGGCCCCAGCCCAGCCCGGCCCAGGCCAATGAACACCAAGCCCAGGCCCGGACCAGGCCCGGTCAAAATAGGGCCGGCCCAGCTCGTGACGAACTCTGGTGTGATCATGAGGTTTCGGAGGTAGCAATAATGATGTTATGACCAGTAAGGCGTCGTAGTTGGCGATGAACGAGCGAGCGCGAAGGAAATGTTCTGGGCAATTTAAATTCGATCGGGCAAGTAGTTTCTGAGATACAAAAAGGGTGCGCACGTGCGCACGTGCAGAGGCGCACCTTTGACTTGTGGTAAAGTGGGGGCTGAGAGGTCCCTAACCACACACCAAATTTAAACACAATCGGCTCAGCCGTTCCAGAGATATAAAATAGGGGTGTGCACGTGCGCACGTGCAAAGCCACCCACCCCTGACTTGTGGGAAATTGGCGGATGAGAGGTCCCTAACCACACACCAAATTTGAACACAATCAGCTCAGCCGTTCCTGAGATATATAATAGGGGTGTGCACGTGCGCAGGTGCAGTCACCCCTCCCTTGAGTTGTGTGAAAGTGGCAGCTGAGGGGTCCCTAACCACACACAACATTTGCACATAATCTGCCCAGCCGTTGCGGCGTTATTGCGAGCAAATACTTTTCAACACCCCTCACGCGGCACGCGCCACGCGCAGTGGTAGTCACCCACATGAGTCGGCACTGGTCTCAAACAGGGTAGGTTAGATGGGGCTGCTCAGCAAAGAAGTCCGCTTGTCAATCGGACATGTAGTTGCAGAGATATGAGCTTCTCAAAAGCGTCGCCACGGGCCGTGCCGGGCCGGGCCGCTCATAACCAGTAACACGTCTTTTTGGGCGATGACCGAGAGAGCGCGCTCTGGTAAAGCTAAAACAGGTTTTAAATATGAAACGATGAGGGAGCACACGTGGTAGTAACACAGAAATTTTAGTCCTCAGGAAAAAATGCCAGGCCTCAATGCATTTTAACAACATACAAATTAAGTTGTATTAAATTGTGCGTGATCTCCTTTCTCAAATGCGCCAAAAGGGAGTACGTCCTGAGCGCTGCATGCTTCAGCGTATAAATTAATTACCGAGCGGGCACGAAGCGCCCGTGAGGTTTCTCGTCAACTTACTAAACAAATTTACATTTGACCCGGCCCGAGCCGGCCATACATACGCTTTTCGGAAGCTAATAACTTTGAAACCTCTGCTCCGATTGAGATTGGGTTTCACCATTGGATAGGTCCATCAAATCAATTTTGCTTTTGGTATGGTGCGTTCTGATAGAGGTGGTACCACAGCGCGTGGCAGTTGGCACACGCGAACGTCGAAATGAACAAAAAACCTTGTAAAAATGATTCTTGATCAAAAATGGTTGTATTATTCTAGGCATTAATTTATACGCTGAGCATGCAGCGCTCAGGACCCTTTTGGCGGATTTGAGAAAGGAGATCATGAACAATTTAATAAAACTTAATTTTTATGTTGACATGCATTGAGGCCTGGCAATTTTCTGGAGGGCTAAAATGACTGTGTTACTACCACGTGTGCTCCCTTACCGTTTCATATTTCAAACCTGTTTTAGCTTTACCAGAGCGCGCTCGCTCGGTCATCGCCCAAAAAGTCGTTTTACTGGTGCTTATAATAATACAGCCATTTTTGATCAATAATCATTTTTGCAAGTTTTTTTGTTCATTTCGACGTTCGCGTGTGCCAACTGCCAAGCGCTGTGGCACCACCTATATCAGAACGCACCATACCAAATACAAAAATAAAAGGTGAAAACTCAATATCAATCAGAGCAGTGGTTGCAAAGTTATTAGCTTCCGAAAATCGTCTGAATGGCCGGGTCGGGACGGGTCAAATGCAAATTTGTCTATTAAGTTGACGAGAAACCTCACGGGCGCTTTGCGCCCGCTCGGTAATCATATGTTTACCATACACCACTGAAGGACGAGCGAACGCTTCGCGCTCGCTCGTAATAAAGTTTTGCACGGAAAATCGTTTCAGGTCACTAATAAGTTGACAATTTAGCGTGACCAGAATACACATACACAGTATTCCATTCGCTAGCTTGGCGCCCAGCTCCCTCCTTTCAATACCATCATTAACACGCGAGTCACTGGGGGGGGGGGGGTTAGCCCCCCCCTCTTGGGAATATTGGGAATATCTCAACAACTAATGCAGATATCGACGCCAAACTTTCACTACCTTCCCAAAAATCATTGTTACACCTTTTGTGCAAAAATGAAGCAATTTCGTCAGAATTTTTCGAGATAGTGAATTTAGTGACGTCACTAAACACGATTTGGACACAAAAATCAGCTAAATTTTGCCAAGCCGTACAAAGGCAACATTTGAAGCAAAATGCAATCGAAAAACGCTAAAAGGTAGAAAATTGCAAGGGCTACAAACCAGCTATATCGACGAAATTTCGAAAATCTTGGTGTTTGACCCAAAAAAAAATCATTTTTGTTTTAAATGCCCACAAAATCACATTTTTCAAAGATATTAGAAAAAACGGAATATATGTCAGATAAAGACATATGGGCAACTACCATACCAAATTTAAAAAATGATATCATCTTTTTTGACTGACATGGCATATAAAGTATGGGTAAATCATGACGTCATATTTTGAAATTGCGTTTTTTTTTTGCTTTTATTGACCAGATACAGACAAATAAATGCCAGCACTGTATTTTTTTAAGATAAAACTGATATAGAAGCATGCTTTTTTCATTTCGATTTATCAATTTCAAATTTTGACCTTCAGTGACCTGAACTTGACCTGAACTTGACACTGTCTTCACGTACATGAAGTCAGGTGGTACAATGACTATCACAATCGAATTCTACGCGAAAAGCATCCATAAATCATGTGCTGCATGACTTTCGTAGATATTTTGTGTGTAGTGACCTTTTGTGACCTGACCTTGACCTTGATCTTTTCAAACAATCTCACTTTAGCTCATGTGGAATATGTATCATACCTTTGACAGCACTTTTGGTGATCATAGGCGCAATCAAAGGCCATGGATGGCAAGTATTGCCCATAAACTCAAATACCTCGATTTTGACGTTTGATTTTACCGTGACCTGACATGTGACCTTAATTTGGAATTGTTAGGTGTGCGTTGGGGTTATCTCATAGAGCACTTTCGAATGCCGCCTTGCGCGTTCCGCTGCGAACATTGGTTCTGAAGATACCAGGGGGGGGGGGGCTACCCCCCCCCCCCCCCCCCCCAGTGAGGCGTGTTACAGAATATACCCCAGTGACTGCCGGGTTAACGGCAGACCACGCCGGCCTCATCCAACCCCGCAGACTATGGCACGGCGGTCAGAACGGTCAGTACAATCCATGACACGCCATTCATACACAGAAGACACACCGGGCGCACAGTGTGCACAATTACAAGTCACATGGATAATCACGATTAAATGTTCCTAGGCGCACTGACCACGTGGTGTATCGGATAAGAATATTATGGCCTGGCTTGAGATGAAAAGACTCATAAGATGTCACATAAAAATTATTACGAGCGAGCGCGAAGCACTCGCGAGTCCTCACTGAATACGGGATTTGTCTCACATATAAGCGGCCGACCCGACCCGGCCCGGCCCGGCCCGGCCCACCCCGACCGTAACGCTTTTGAGGAGCTTGTATCTTTGGAATCCCGCATCCGATTGACAAGCGGTCTTCGCCATCTGATAGCCCCATTCAATCAATTATGTTATTGACATATGTAGTCTCACGTGATGGGTCAGCATGGCACGCGGCACGTGCAGCGTCAGGAGTGTCAGAAAATGTTATCCTGCTATAACTGAGAAACGCCTGGACCGATTAAGCTGAAATTTGGTGTGTGGTTTGAGACCACAACACTGGCAATGTCACGCAAGTCAAACTCTGGGTCACATTGCGCGTGCGCACGTGCACACCCCTGTTCCGTAACTCAGAAACTATCGGGTTTCTACTGTCTCCCTCGTCCTTCGCCGATTAAGGCGTCTCACTGGTTTGTGTTATCTTGTTGCAGACTGCCTTTTGGTATTGGAGTCTTATGGAGTCTGATAACGGTAGTGCTTTACGTCAGATTAAAAAAAAAATATAGCGCTATCTGGATTTCCACCTGACCGAGACCAACATGGCTGTATGAACGTCACTCAGCATACACACGCACACGCACACGCACGCGCACGCGCACGCGCACGCGCACGCGCACGCGCACGCGCACACGCACACGCACACGCACACGCACACGCACACACGCACACGCACACGCACACGCACACGCACACGCACACGCACACACACACACACACACACACACACACACCGACCAATACACACAGTAGTTACGACAAGTGCCATGTTTGCTCCGCCAACACATTTGTAATCGGGTGGCGAATTCGACGCACGTTGCCGTGGATCCGTTGCCAACACACAGCACACTGGCGCTGCCCCCCCCCCCCCCCCCCCCCGACCTACGCCATGGGACGGCGCGGTTCAATACGACAAATGAGCCTCCATGCCTAATGCCTCCGGTATGGGGCGCCCGGTGCAAGGTCTATATGAGTTATGACGATTAGTTCCGCACGGTGAGCTTGAAAGTAGAGATGCAAAAAATTCCCAAAAACAGGAACCGGCCCCGCACCGCCACAGCTCATGCATGAGTTGGTACCGGCATCACGTCCTGCCACATGTGGCAGCACCCGCCAGGCCCGGCATTCGGCAGCTAGGAATCTGCATGCATACTTCATTCTACACTTAAAATCTTTTAACAGGAATATTTATAGTTTGCAATGTGCATTTTGCACCATTTTAACACACACCACATTGGAACACCAATGGATAATGGATATATATATATATATATATATATATATATATATATATGGACCATGGAGTAAAGAAATCCCACAAAAGTCAGAACTTGAGATAAATAATCAACAACAGACTAACAGGAGACTGGAACAGGTCAAGGTGAGTAGACTTCTTTCATTTTTGGTGGTTTGCAAAAAATAAAAAGCATGATAGGATCATGCAAGTCCGAACGAGCAGCTTAAAGGCTGAAACACAGTCTTCGCGCAGCTGCGCGAAGTGGATGCGGGTGCCTGCGGGCGCCTATTCAAAGACATGGGTACATTTCCGCAGTGGATTTTTTCTTCCCGCAACGTGCGCATCGTGCGGTTGTTGCAACCTCCGTTCAATGTATTTGAATAGGCACCCGCATCCACTTCACGCAGCTGCGCGAAGACTGTGTTCCAGCCTTAAAAGCATGTAATAAGTATGCACTCGTCACTCAACATCACACAATGCAACGTTTGGGTTGTAATTGTAATAGCTTCTACAAACCAGGTCGAGGTACCTACCTACCTATTTGATCAATGTTGACATGGACTAGTAAATAATAAATATACTTAACAGGATAATGGGGAAAAGGCAAGTTTTCCTGGACATTTAGTATGACAAACGTACTAAAAACATTGGGAGTGACAATCATTTCTTCAATGACAAAAATAAAATAATCAACCTGTTTTAAATTACAGTGTATCCTCGGTTTTCTCACTATCCAAGCCAATATATCTATAACTAACATCCAAGCCAGCCACACGCATATAGTCACTCTTATACGGCCAATTGGCACAGTAGCGGATCTAGGGGGGGGGGGCGTGGAGGCTGAAGCACCTTGCCTTAGAAAACGGCGCCCTCGGGCACCGCGGCGCCGAATGCGCCGCGACGACGTTCTTGCAAAGGATTTGCCGGCGCCGAAGGCACTGCAGCGTTCTCGGGAGGCCGCCAGGGCGCCCTTGTGTCTACCGACATATTCGTAGCACCGTTGAAAGGCACCCTGGCACCCTCAGAAGACAGCTTTCCGCCCTCCCACGCATTATGCCGCCCTTAGAAGGTACATCGCCGCCCTCAGAAGGTACATCGCCGCCCTCGGAACGCTTTATGCCGCCATCGGAAGGCATCATGCCGCCCTCGGAGGGCATCATTCCGCCCTCGGAAGGCATCATGCCGCCCTCGGAAGGCATCATGCCGCCCTTGGAAGGCATCATGCCGCCCTCGGAAGGCATCATGCCACCCTCGGAAGGCATCATGCCGCCCTCGGAAGGCATCATGCCGCCCTCGGAAGGCATCATGCCGCCCTCGGAAAACATCGTGTCGCCCTCGGAAAACATCGTGTCGCCTTCGGAAGACATTTTGCCGCCCTCGGAAGGCATCCTGCCGCCCTAAGAGCGCATGATGCCGCTCTTGGAAGGCTTCATGTCGCCCTCGGAAGACATCTTGCCGCCCTCAGAAGGCATATTGCCGCCCTCAGATCGTATTATGCTGCCCTCGGAAGGCATCATGCCCTCCTCAGAGTCCAGAGAGCATTATGCGGGCCTCGGAAAGTATCATGCCGCCCTCGGAAAACATCTTGCCGCCCTCTGAAGACATTTTGCCGCCCTCGGAAGTGCATTATGCCGACCTCGGAAGATGTCTTGTGGCCCTCGAAAGACATCTTACCGCCCTCAGAGCACATTATGCCGCACTCAGAGTGCAATATGCCGCCCTCGGAAGGCATCCTGCTGCCCTCAGAGCGCATTATGCTGCTCTGATCATGCCGCCTCGGAGACATATTGCCGCCCTAGGAAGGCATCTTGCCGCCCTCTGAGCGCATTATGCCGCCCTCGGAAAGCATTATGTCGCCCTCGGAAAGCATTTTGCCGCCCTCGGAAGACATTTTACCGCCCTCAGAGTGCAATGTGCCGCCTTCGGAGTTCGGAAGACGTCTTGCCACCTTCGGAAAGCATCTCTTGCCACCCTCGGAAGGTATCATACCGCCCCCGGATGGCACCTTGCCGGCCCGAAAGCGATGCGGTGTCCCGGTGCACTCATAATGATGGCACCCTGACGCCTTCAGCTTTCTTCCGACGGCGACCGGGCATCCGTGACCCTCGAAACCAATAACACGCTTTTGCTCCCTCCCCACACTCCCGATAGCGCCCTGGGGCCTGTTCACGGGGTCTGCGGCCGCCGCGGCTCCCGCGGCCAAAAGGGCGGGGCTTAATCGTCAGCCAATCACGAAAAAGCAGATCCGGGAGGAGAGACTCTACTCTCTGCGGCTCCTGCGGTTGCTCGGGAGCTGCCGCAAACGAACTTCGACATAAATGGCGCGCGGCTGACAAAGGTTGCGCACTGTTTTGTTGATATCGCAGCTCACTGGCGGTTGTTTGACCAAAAATGACAACTCTTAGTGACTCGGTAGATATTCATGTAGTTGAGTGGTTTTGAAAAACATTGAGGGTTTTCATGAAATTGCCTATTCGTTGCGAACGCTACACGCGCCATTTATCGGACGTCATCAGCGGCCGCAAAAGTGTTCAAAGTTGTTCAAATTAAGCTCCGCCTCCTGGCCGCGGGAGCCGCCGCGGCCGCAGACCCCGTGAACAGGCCTCTGGATGGCGCCTACGAAGAGGCCTGGACCCCCATGAAAAAAAATTAAAGCTTCATATACTTCATATGAAGCTATTAATCGCATTTGCAACGGAAAGTGAACGGTATAACGTGGCTGTTACACCCCAAATAAGGCCATGGTAACCGATCATTTCAGCTGCTCTCCAGAAATTCCATGACCAGGTGGAACCTTATAATTCGTTTGGGCTCAATCTAGAATCTCCAGCGAATAATATGATGCTACTTTGCACCACTTGTTCCCACTATGGCGCGCCGCGATGTTTTGCCCCCCAGGACAGCTGACGCCACCACACAGTGTGGGAGCGGGCTGTCCGGCGTATGCGGCGCGCGAGTTGGCTGTCTAGGTATTATATTGATGTCAGTGCTGCTGAAGTATTTGACAATTGTGAATAGTTGAGCTCAAAACGGCGCACACAATTAATCCCGTCACCGAAATTACTAACTGTATCACCATACTGCGGCCTGTCTGGAGCGCCGGGGAGGTACCCCACAGCTCTCCCCGGCCGGGGCGGTAACCCCCAGACCTCCCCGGAGCCAGGACGGTTTTGCCAATGTCGCGGGCACCGTTCCGGCTTGGCCAGGCGGGCCGCACAGATGCTGTTGATGCAATGTTCATGCTCATGTGTGTATGTTTGATGTCTTTTTAGGGAGTTTTCCGAAATATATATGTTGTAATCTGGAAGAAAAAAAAGTGTTAGAATGAAAATGTGTCATGTGTCGAAATGTGATCCGTATGATTGATGACTGAATTATCGATGATGTATGATTGACTGAACGATTGAATGTGCAATAAACCGCCGGTGGAAACCGGGAAAAAAACTGTATCACCATAAATGACTTAAAATCACCTAAATGAAAATGTCGACATATTGAGGATTTCGGCCGATGGACTTCTTTAAAAAAAAAAAATGTAAACTTAAACTGGCCCCATGGGTTAGGATTTGATGCTACAACTTATTTTCGAATACGAACAGGAACAATTGTCTTCACGCGATTCTGAGGCGTCGCGATTCTGAGGTGTGAAGTTGTGAATATCTGTCAGTGACAGACATTCGCGAATATCGATCTGCTGCTGAATTGACACACGTGATTCTTGTACGGCCCAGGCCTGGCGAATTCGTCGCAAATGTGACGCATCAAAACACATTGTTCGGAACGTATGGTTGGAAATGGGGTTTGGAAGGTGTTGTTGGGGAGGGTGTCACGTGGAATTATGCAAGGCCATATATAAATTATGGAGCTATTGTGATAAGAAGTTGGAGTGGAGCTAGACAGGTTTGCATTATTAAATAAGGTCTTAGGCCACTTAAGATTTCTTTGCAAATGTCTTTGTGTTTGGTAGTATTTCCACCTTTATAATTGCAATTGCATAAAATACAATATTTGTTCACTACCCAAACTACCAATGGTATGAGTTGAAGATGTCCTTCCTCATGTGGGACTAAATAGTAAATGTGTATCAATAAATATTCTCAGTAATATGTATTTACAATAGTATTAACAATAATTATTATCATATAGGTAGGTGGTTTTGTTCCATAGGTACTTGTTATTTGTTATAAACAATATTTTGGGGTGACCGGGGGCAATGGGATGACTAAATATAAAATTGTATGCCATTCCCCCACCCCACCTAGAGTGTCAGAGTGGAATATGACTTGGGGTAGTTGTTTCTGTTTGACTGCACTCGTATCTCACACTGCTGCAGTTGCTGAGCTGAAGAATTGATCATGA
>JAXIVJ010007204.1:45000-62048 GCA_036785665.1 Chirona hameri | reverse complement strand
GATGGCGTCAAACGTATTGCTTTATCTGTATTAGGTAAAATGTTATTTGCGAAAAAGTTTTGCAAAAATAACCTTTTTGACATTTCATGACCTCTGGAGCCTAAACTATGACCTGAGCTCAAATCTGAGGACAGCAAGTGGGATTCATTTTTCAAGACCTTTCGATTGTTTTTCCCCGTCTGTTCCTGGCTATCATAGTTCCCGAGATATTTGTGGTGTTCGAAGCGAAGTCCAAAAACTGGAAAATCTGACCTCTGATGACCTCTGGTGACCTCAATAATGACCTGACCAAACAAAACGGTCATACTTTCGATAGAGCTTGTATCGAGCTATCTAACGCCGTTTTCCGCTTGTCGTTACGTTGCGTGGTTTTCGAGATCATAGGGAGGGGGGGGGGGGCGAAATCCCCCCCTCCAGGGCGTGTAATTATCAGAGGTCATCCAGGGCGCGTGTTAAAGGGAATGTTTCACATTTGTATTGGTTTTTAACTGAGCTAGCCCTTATCTTTGGCCGTTATTGAAATGTGTAAATTACTAAGGTCACTTTCCCAAAAACTTAACAGTTTTAAGCAATTGAATTAACCATTTGCAAAATGCACCCCGGCTGGTGCAGTCGCTGATTGAATGACAGACACTTTGTCAGACAATCCAACTTTATCAGCCAATCAGCGGCGGTCTATAGGTCAATAATGACGTCATCAGCACAAATTTAAAACTTAATTTGTATAAAGTTAAGTGACTTTTCGAGAAGGGAAAAAAATATAACCATCGTTTTCAGCAGCACTTACTTCATATTTTCGGCTACAACCGGCGTATATTTGACAACTTTCAGAAAGGTGAAACATTCCCTTTAACCAAGGTCTGTATAAATAAGGTTGCGCCATATGAGAGAAAAAAATCACGTGACCAAGAAATCTCACGTGCAACCACTCGGGGGCTCCTCCGCTGTTTTGGACCTTAGTTTTTTGCACGCGCCGATACTCCCATTGGATTAACATAGGAGTCGTGGAATCGTAATCTATAATGCAAAACGAAGTATGATGCCAGACCGTTGAGACAAAAGCAATTATAGGGTGACGTGCTCAAAGAATTATAGTTTTTTTATGGATTTTTTTTGTCACCTTCATATTTTTCAGTAGCATGGCTCCGGAGCTGACAGCTCAATACCAATGGCAGCGGTTTTTGGTGGTTTTGACCCAATTTGGTCCACTTAGAGTGAACCAATCTGGATAAAACGCAAAACGGCACCGTTTTGGACCACGCCGGATCGAAAGGTTGAAGAAATCACGCAGATCAGTCCCATAGCCTCGGAGCATGGGCTTGTCTGCAACAGTTGTGGGTGGTGTTTGTCCAATTGTCCACTTAGAGTACACCAATCAGTATAAAATGCAGAACGGCATCGTTTTGGACCACACCGGATCGAATGGTGAAGAAATCATGCAGATCGGTTCCATAGTATTAACGTAAACAGACCGTTCCACACGACAGGGTTATTCTTCGGTCTTCCATACATGAACATCAAAATGAGTGAGCTAAACAGTAAAAAGTGAGCTAAAACAGTTTGCCCTGTTTTGCCGACATCGTAAAATTATTGAGCAAGTGTAAAAGCCTCGGAGTATGGGCTTGCCTGCAACGGTTTTTGGTGGGTTTGGTCCAATTTGGTCCATTTAGATTAGACTTAAAGTGGATAAAACGCAAAACGGCACCCAGTCCGACCAGTTCAAATTTAATGGTGAACAAATCACTCCGAGCGGTCTAGTAGTTTCGGAGCATGGCTTGCCCGCTAATCTAGACAGTTTTGTAGACCCTCCCTATTCAATACAAACAAAACATGGACTGCATTTATCATGTGACCAAGCCCTCCATCAGCTAATGCAATACGAAATTGTTAACATTCGTATCGACATATATAAAGTCAACTACTCATATTAATTTATTACTGACCAATATTGATATATTGATCAGTAATAAATTAATATGAGGAGTTAACTGTTTAGCAATAATAAATGTATCACGTGATCAAAACAATACCTACACCCCCTACACCGGCAAAATAATAGTGCGGCAAAACAATAGCCGAAGTGCGCCCATAAAAAACAGCCTTTGGACCTGCCATATATGGCCATGCTCGCCCCGTTATGGTCACGTGGCACTTGAAGGGGGTTGCCTTTAACACGAGCAGTGGAGGGTGGGGGCACTTTTGTGCCCAAAACATCGTTTGACCTTGAAGATATTGACCGAAGGTCAATACAATTTTACAAAATGTAGATAATCATAGCACCTACCTACCCTGTAAGTTTCATCATTCTAGCTCTCATACTTCGGAGATCTGGGGGGGGGGCACTAAAGTGCCCCCCCCCCCCCCTCCTCCTCTCCACTGCGTGTTAGTGGCATACCCCTCTCCACTGTGCGTATTAACCAGCGAGTTACTGGGGTATATTCATAACGCGACTTACTGGGGGGGGGGGGGGGGGGGGGGGGGGGGGGGGGCGGCGGCTATTTGTTTGCCCCCCCCCCCCTCTCCCCTCGGATCTCCGGAACTACTGGACCGAATGTAAAAATTCAAACGGCATTCGATAGCCCTGGTAAATTTATCAAGGGAAAAATCATATTGTTGACCTCGGGGTCATCGATGAGGTCACAGGTCAGGTCAAGTACAAAATGTTTGACCGTGTCAAAAGGTCTCGATGGATGGAATTGTCGCGCAAAATTGCGATATTAAACGCATAAGCTGTCGATAAATCGGTATGATTCGTGTGTCTGACACTTCTAAGTACCTTTCTAAACTGTTTATGACCTTGGGTCAGGTCAAGGTCACCTGAGGTCACGAGGTCAAACTGCAGATTACGGTCATTAGGCGTTGTAACACATGTTTATGGGTTTGTTTTTCGTCTAGAACGCGAAAAATTACCTTAGAACATTATTTGTTCCATATAAATGGAAGTAAAAAGGAAAAACGGAAATGCGTTTTTATGCATATTGCATAGTAATGCTGTGAGAGGTCGTCGATTTTTGTCATTTTAAGGTCATAAGTCAGTCATTTTTGAAGATATCGACTTCAAATTTGGTACACATATTCACCGCTCACGTCTCGATCACATATATTCCGGTTTTTGGATGATTCCGATTTTTTCTTGAAAAATTTTGTAAAAACAAAACAAAAATTGTATTTGGATTTCTAAAAATTTGAATAAAAAAACATCAAAAATCCGAGATAGCAGTTTGATAGCCCGGTCTATTGTCAGTAATTTGATTAAGACAATTGAGTTTATCTCAAACATCGTACCTTTGACAGCGTTTTCCGCAAACCATTATTTTGCAACAAAGACCGAAGAACATGTCACCCTGACGTCATTCCCGGTTGACCTATCATAACCTCATGTTTCCTTTTGCTAACAATTGATGTGAGAGAAGGTATTGCAAGTTTGGTGAAGATACCAGTGTTCGTTTAGGAGTTATTGCAAAATAACGGGAGGGAGGGGCAAAAATCCCCCCCCCCCCCCCCCCCCCAGTAAGTCGCGGGTTAACATAGGTTTGCGAAATTAAAACCAACTTTTCCGGTATTTAACTTCGAAATGAGTTTAAATCAATGTGTCATACTGCGCATGGCATAAAACGTAACACGAGTTAATACAAATGGTCACGAAGTAATCTTGCACATTCGCTAAGATAAGAACCAGTCAACTTGCTCCACTAGCGTTTTATTTCGTTCGTGATATTCAACTGTAAATGGCGGATAGGGTTAAAGTCTGATGTGATTTGATTTTAAATGATCATATGCACTGAAGAATTGCCTTTAACGCCTCATAGCTAGTTAAGAGAAATAATTCACCCTGACGGAATACATAAAAAGGTAGAATGCCGCGAGGTCGGAAAAATCCACAGAAAACCCCGCGTGCAATGTTAATTTGGCCATGCAATCACTCACAAACATGCAAATGGCGGATCGAGTTTTGGTTACAGAGGTACAGAAATGTTTCTATAGCGTAGTTAATACATCTGGGGCCGGAGCGGCGGGCGGCGCTGAGCAGACCTGACGTCAGCTGTCTGCACCAGAAGATCCGCCTGCTGGTTCAGCATACCTGCCTGCCGATATGTGATAAGTATTGTTCCTGTTATGACTCGAGAGTTGTTAAAGTTAAATTGCATAACTCGTTTGATCGGGGACACTTGTGTATGTACCTGTGCGCGCCACTGCGTCTGTCACCCGGCTCCGCTCCTGTCGGCTCGCGACAGAGGAACAACCTTAGTGATGTAAGTTGTATGTCCGGGGATAGTCCAGCCACATGTGTGTCGATCACCGTAGCTTGGTTGGATGATGCATGCTGATGACCGGGATGACGTCCCTTGCTCACCCACGACCATGTTCTTGGTTGCGTAGGAGGTTAAAAGTATTGGCCTTGACCTTGACCCCGTTTGATATTCCCGTGTTACAGCACGTGCAGCGAATTTGTCTTGAATAATACTGTTGAGTACATGGTTCACTGTCATGCTTTGCTCTAGCTCTTGGCATTGTCAGGTCTCTTGGCATATGCGTCACACCTAGTTTGTATTCCATTTAATTACTTGCCTTGCTTAGCCTCGGTTTGTATAATTTGTCCACTTAGTCCTCAAGATAATTAGCTATATGTTTGCGTGTCGCCCGCCGCCTTGAGAGGTGTTATGTCTCACTGCCTGTTCTTTTCGCCTAAGGCCGTCTCGTGCTGTTCGCCGTCCCGGTTCCCGATACAATTTCTACAATGAGAGCCCTCCGCCGGTCACTGGTGCTGAGATCTACAACTACATCCACACAACAGTCACCGTCATCACAAACAACGCTGGTCGGTGCGGACAACTCGGCCGCTGGGGTAATATTCTCGCATCCTTCGTTCCTACTCTCCTATGTGTCCACCATAAAACCCGTACAGTCATTCACAATTAACATTACAGTCACTGACCAGCGGAAGCCTACATACCATTTAGTCAACCATGCATCATCCTTCACGGTTTCTCAATGGGAGCACAACAACCGATTACAACAGATACGCCTGCTTCTTGCAAAAGAAGGCATTGAGACGAACCCTGGACCAAATTTACAAAGCCTTTTGACAATATCACACGTCAATATTAACAGCATTACTTCACCTCATAGACTAGAGGAGTTGAACCAGTTTGTCGAAACAAATAATGTTGATATTCTTGCGCTTACCGAAACGAAACTTGATGACACTATTCACCCTGACTTGTTTCATCTTTCCGACTTCCACACACCATTTACAAATCACAGGAATAGACATGGGGGAGGCACAGCACTGTATGCTCGTACTACGCTACCAATCAAACGCAGGCGTGAGTTAGAACTGCCGGGAGAAGAGTGGATCTGGGCACAGATTAACATTCAGGACACATCACTCATAATATGCTGTATATATCTTCCGCCCACATATCCGCTCATCGTCAGGGTGAATTTATTGACAGATTAACTGAAAGTGCAACCATGGCACAAACATACTCGCCAAATTCCATAATTATTTTAGGTGATATCAATGTAGGGAATATTTGCATTAATCATCCAATATTAAATAGCGGCATCACACCATTTGACATCCGACTTAAAGATGCACTGACGCCCTAGACCTAGTACAGCTGATAGATGAGCCACCAGACCAAACAGTAACAACCTTCGCGACCTTCTGTTTGTGACCGACACGGACATCATCACTGACAGCGGTGTTTTATCTCCATTCTCACAGATAGACCATTACCCCATATACGCAGTTATGAACATAGTAAAACCATCGACATGCTCAAGACGATTGAAGTGTATTTGGGATTATGACAGACTTGACGCACACCTACTGACAGATACATTGCTCAATACGGACTGGGACTTGATACTAGCGGAGAAGTGGAAGAGGCAGCTGAAAAATTAACGTCCACAGTATTAAATGCAGCCAAGACAGCCATACCCATGAAGACAATCCAAACTGACAGACGGCACAAGCCTTGGATAAATGCAGACCTTACACGCAACATCAGGATGCGAAGCAGATTGTTTAGGCTGGCCAAGCAGAGACAGTGTTCATTGGATTGGGAAAGGTGGAAAAGACAGCGAAACTTTGTGACCGACTTAAACAGACGTATGAAAGTACTTCAGATCAAAAGTAAATATCCTTCTTCAATGCAAACAATCTCCATTCAAATACCACACCACGCTAAAAACCATCATTGGACGGACCAGTGACCAGATCATACCACCATTAGTAAACACAGACGGGACCATCACGAGAGATGACGACCAAAAAGCTACCCTGCTAAATAATCACTTTGCCAAACAATCACAACTTGACGTCGACGATAATCGAAGCCCACTAACAAACGACAATGGGAGGCTGGTTCCCACTTTAGAATATATTAACATAACTCCAAATCAAGTTCTTAATGTGCTAAATTCTCTTGACTCCAACAAATCATGCGGATCAGATGATCTCCCACCTGGAATTTTGAAACTTGTAGCACTGCTCATCTACGAACCATTAACTAAATTGTATAATGCTTACCTAAATGTGGGAGTTTATCCGGCAATTTGGAAAACAGCTAATGTTCACCCTATATACAAGAAAAAGGCTCTCCGCCGGATCCCACAAACTATCGTCCAATCAGTCTTCTTCCCTGCTTATCAAAGTTGTTTGGAAAAATAATATTTAGCCATATTTACAAGCACCTCACTGATAATTCTCTTCTTTCGCAAAAACAAAGCGGCTATCGACCTGGACACGGCACACAGCTACAGCTTTTACAACTGACGCAAAACATGTACTCAATTTTAGACAAAGGCGATGATTTTACTGCAATTTATCTCGACATTTCAAAATATTTCGACAAAATTTGGCACAGGGGACTATTAATCAAATGTGAGGTCGAATTCGGTATCAGGGGTACTCTACTGCAGTGGCTGGAGTCATATCTTAAAGATCGACAACAAAGGGTGATAGTTGGAGACAGGTTTTCATCATTTCACACAATCAATGCCGGATGCCCACAGGGTTCAGTATTAGGGTTCAGTATTAGGGTATACTTGCATTAATATACTTAAACGACTTAGCCAACAAAACGACGAATGACGTTCTCTTTTTTGCTGATGACACATCTTTATACGCACCACATCAACCACATAACCTCATTCATACTCAGCAATCATTACAGAACGACCTGGACTCGATATTTTCCTATGGACATAACTGACATATTACGTTCAATGCGACAAAAACAGTTATGCAAACATTTACAACAAAGCGCAACATGCATTCACCACAGCTTACATTTGGAGGTGAGCCTATACCACCCACCAGCAGTCATAAACACTTAGGACTTACATTATCCAATGATCTTAGATTTCACGCTCATGTTAACGATATGATACAAAAAGTCAGCAGAGCTCTGAGCCCTCTCTATCCTATTGCTAATAATTTACCAAGGACAGTCCTAGCTCAAATCTACAAAATATACATTCGACCGTATTTTGACTATTGTGACGTAGTGTATGACGGACATTTGACTTTTCATGACTCACAACGACTAGAGAGATTACAAAACAGAGCCGCACGACTTGTAACGGGAGCACCATTTAGGACTTCAACAGACAAACTTCGACGCGACTTAGGCTGGGACACATTGGCAACAAGACGGGAGATGCACAAACTTCAAATGTATTTTAAACTTAAAAGTAACTTAGGAACACTACCCGACTACATCAGAGCCGCGATACCACACACTCGTCAGCATGACACCAACAGAACACTACGCAATTCATCTTCACAATCACTCCCGCCTAATCGTACCCCACTTTTCCAAAGATCCTTCATCCCCGCCACCACCCGCACCTGGAACCGCCTTCCTGAATCCACCCGTACCTGCAATTCCCCAAAAGTCTTTAAGCGAGAATTATTCAGGCGGCTGGGTGTTCCAACACCGCCAGTGTATTATTCATTAGGGACCAAGACGGGCAAAATTTTGCATACTAAAGTAAGGCTAGGTATGTCTAACTTGAATGCTCATCTCTATTCAATTCAAAAAGTCGAAACACCTAACTGTGCTTGCGGCAATTCTTCCGAAACAACAAATCACTTCATACTTCACTGCCACTTTCATGAACATTGTAGAAACCAATTATTTACAACAATATCATTCATTCTGCAGTCAGACTTCTCCCATTTTCCTACAGACACACAGATCGGCATTCTTTTACACGGAACACACCTCAGCACTGGTGAGCGGTGCAGGGTGGCTCGATCATTTCAACAATTCCTTTTATATTCAAAAAGATTCAGTTCTTAACCCGCGCACTGCCGGGGATTTGCGCCGAACACGAACTGCAGGGGGGTTGATTTCCGCCCCCCCCCCCTGAGATCTCGAAAACTACGCAACGTAGCGAGAAGCGGAAAAAGGCATTTGATAGCTTCATACATGTTCTATCGAAAGTATTTCAGTGTTTTTTTTTTAAGTCAGGTCAAAATTGAGGTGACCAGAGGTCATCAAAGGTCAAATTTTCCAGTTTTTTCCTGTGTTAGGACATCGCTCCAGAAATTCCCATATATCTCAGAAACGATGATAGTTAGAAACAAACGGGAAAAAACGCCAGCCAGTGAAATTTGTAATCGCTGAGGTGTCCTCAGATTTGATCTCAGGTCAATATTTGAGGCTCCAGAGGTCAAAAAGGAAGGAAAAAATGCAGTTTTTTTTTTGCTAAATCGTTTTTTGCTATTAACTTTTTACTTAATAAAGATAACGAAAAACTATTTACGCCATTGTGTTTATCCTGTCAAGGCGCTTTGAATGATATATATGGTGACCTTGTTAAGTCAACTTAACAATTTGACCTAAGGTCAAGGTCAAGTGGTGACCCAAGTAGGGCATGTTGCATATGGGAAGACGTGTCTCGACGAGACAAACACATTGATGTCTGTTTTACTTCTCTATCTTCATTATGTCGAGAGTTATTGACAAACAAGTGATGGTGACCTCACATGACCTCAAATGACCCAATAGGGGTCACTGAACAAAACTTACACTTGGATCATCAAGAATATCCTATAATAACATGATCCAGAAGTAATTGGACTAGTACCATGCATATCCTTGAAATAGGAAGCATTTGTATATTTCCCCATTGACTTATTATGGGGAGGTTACGAAATTGACCTGACCTTAGGTCACCGATATCAAAATTCCGAGATAAACGAATTGTAAGTACTGATGCCCTCATGACATCCTGTATGTTTCAACCTGATCGGTGGAAAACTCTGGCTTTGGCACAACTGTAAACATATTTGGTGGTGGGGTCACTTGACCTGGTCTGGTGACCTGACCTGAAATGACCCGATAATATTTGTTTCAAAGTGTGCGCAATTAATGTCCTAACAGGTGTATCAAAACCCGGCGGCGCTGCGCGCCGCCGTTTTTTCGCTATCTTTGAAAAACCTGAGGGGGGGCGGAAATCAACCCCCCTGCAGTGCGCGGGTTAAGTTGTGAATCAAGGGGGCGGCGGTCAGCATGGGTCAGCAACGTGCTGCTTTGGAGGGGCGGTGGGGCGATTCCTCCGTGACGGCGGTCGGTTTTGTTGAGTTTACGTTTCAGTTCGCGAGAGGTGCCATGTTATATGCAGCGTGCATTTGCGCCAATCGCACTTGCATTGTTTATTATATTTGTTTGTTTGATAATATATTTTGATTGATTGATTGATTGATTTGATCTGCCTATTGCGTGACATAGCTAGTTAAGTTTTTTAGTTTCAGTACATCATCAGAGCGTGCAAAAAAAATTTCGATTTCCCAATGGCGGCCGACGCATGGGAGGCGGCGCAGCTCGCCGGCTATTTCCGCTTTTGACACACCATGTTTACCACACAATCAGGATTCCACGATGCAAAAACTACTCAAGAGGTTCGTTAATGGGTTGATTTGAGAGACGAAATTGATTTGAAATTTGAGAGATGAAGGAAGCTGCACCTCTGCATTAACCCGGCAGTCACTGGGAGGAGGGGCCTCCTACTCAGCACAGAGGAGAGGAGGGACCCGGCAGTCACTGGGGTATATTCTGTATAACACGACTCACGGGGGGGGGGGGGGGGAGCGTTAACCCGGCAGTCACTGGGGTATATTCTGTATAACACGACTCACGGGGGGGGGAGCGTTAACCCGGCAGTCACTGGGGTATATTCTGTAACACGACTCACTGGGAGGAAGGGGGGGGGGGGGGGTAGCCCCCCCCCTTGTATCTTCAGAACCAATGATCGCAGCGGGACGCGCAAGGCGGCATTCGAAAGCGCTCAATGAGATAAACCTAACGCAAACTTAAAAAAAATCAAATTAAGGTCACATGTCAGGTCACGGTCAAGTCAAACGTCAAAATCGAGGTATTTGAGTTTATGGACAATACTTGCCATCCATGGCCTTCGATTGTGCTTATAATCACCCAAAGTGCTGTCAAAGGTATGATACACATCCCACATGAGCTAAAGTGAGATTGTTAGAAAAGATCAAGGTCAAGGTCAGATCACAAAAGGTCACTAAACACAAAATATCTACGAAAGTCATGCAGCACATGTTTCATGGATGCTTTTACGCGTAGAATTATATAGTGGTAGTCATTTTACCACCTGACCTCATTTACGTCAAGTTCAGGTCAAGTCACTGAAGGTCAAAATTTGAAAATTATAAATCGAAATGAAAAAAGCATGTTTAATATCAGTTTTATCTAAAACAAACAGTGCTGGCATTTATTTGTCTGTATCCGGTCAAAAAAAGCAAAAAACGCAATTTCAAAATATGACGTCATGATTTACCCATACTTTATATGCCATGAGTCAAAAAAGATTATATCATTTTGAAATTTGGTATGGTAGTTGCCCATATGTCGTTATCTGACATATATTCCGTTTTTTCAATATCTTTGAAAATTTTGATTTTGTGAGATTTTTTTATTTTTAAAAACGTTGTTTTTTTTTGAAATTTTTGGGGTCAAAAACCAATTTTTTAAATTTCGAGATAACTTGTTTGTAGCCCTTGCAATTTTCTACCTTTTAGCGTTTTTCTATTGCATTTTGCTTCAAATGCGGCATTTGTACGGCCTGCCAAAGTTTAGCCGATTTTTGTGTCAAAATCGTCACTAAATTCACTATATCTCGAGAAAAATTCCGGACGAAATTTTTTCATTTTGTCTCAAAAGGTGTAAAAATGATCCCCGGAAAGGTACTGACAGTTTGGCGTCGATATCTGCATTAGTTATTGAGATATTTATAATATTCCTAAGGGGGGGGGGGGGGCTAAAAAAAAGTCCCAGTCCCCCCCCCCCCCCCCCAGTGACTCGCGGGTTAACGAAATAGCACGCGGCGCATGCCTAGACTACGTTGTGCCACTGAGCTGAGTGACTGTAGCTCTGCCTCCATGGCCCAGTGCTACTTGTCCTGTGATACTAACCCGAGTGACTGTAGCTCTGCCTCTCCATGGCCCCCAGTGCTGTTTGTCCTGTGATACTAACCCGAGTGACTGTAGCTCTGCCTCCATGGCCAAGTGCTGTTTTGTCCTGTGATACTAACTCCGAGTGACTTGAGCTCTGCCTCCATGGCCCAGTGCTGTTTGTCCTGTGATACTAACCCGAGTGACTGTAGCTCTGCCTCCATGGCCCAGTGCTGTTTGTTCTGTGATACTAACCCGAGTGACTGTAGCTCTGCCTCCATGGCCCAGTGCTGTTTGTCCTGTGATACTAACCCGAGTGACTGTAGCTCTGCCTCCATGGCCCCAGTGCTGTTTGTCCTGTGATACTAACCGAGTGACTGTAGCTCTGCCTCCATGGCCCAGTGCTGTTTGTTCTGTGATACTAGCCCGAGTGACTGTAGCTCTGCCTCCATGGCCCAGTGCTGTTTGTCCTGTGATACTAACCCGAGTGACTGTAGCTCTGCCTCCATGGCCCAGTGCTGTTTGTCCTGTGATACTAACCCGAGTGACTGTAGCTCTGTCTCCATGGCCCAGTGCTGTTTGTCCTGTGATACTAACCCGAGTGACTGTAGGCTCTGCCTCCATGGCCCAGTGCTGTTTGCCCTGTGATACTAACCCGAGTGACTGTAGCTCTGCCTCAATGGCCCAGTGCTGTTTGTCCTGTGATACTAACCCGAATTGACTTGAGCTCTGCCCTCCATGGCCCAGTGCTGTTTGTCCTGTGATACTAACCCGGGTGACTTGAGCTCTGCTCCATGGCCCAAGTGCTGTTTGTCCTGTGATACTAACTCGAGTGACTGTAGCTCTGCCTCCATGGCCTAGTGCTGTTTGTTCTGTGATACTAACCCGAGTGACTAGCTCTGCCTCCATGGCCCAGTGCTGTTTTGTCCTGTGATTACTAACCCGAGTGACTTGAGCTCTGCCTCCATGGCCCAGTGCTGTTTGTCCTGTGATACTAACCCGAGTGACTGTAGCTCTGCCTCCATGGCCCAGTGCTGTTTGTTCTGTGATACTAACCCGAGTGGACTGTAGCTCTGCCTCCATGGCCCAGTGCTGTTTGTCCTGTGATACTAACCCGAGTGACTGTAGCTCTGCCTCCATGGCCCAGTGCTGTTTTGTCCTGTGATACTAACCCGAGTGACTGTAGCTCTGCCTCCATGGCCCCAGTGCTGTTTGTCCCTGTGATACTAACCCGAGTGACTGTAGCTCTGCCTCCATGGCCCAGTGCTGTTTGTCCTGTGATACTAACCCGAGTGACTGTAGCTCTGCCTCCATGGCCCAGTGCTGTTTGTTCTGTGATACTAACCGAGTGACTTGAGCTCTGCCTCCATGGCCCAGTTCTGTTTGTCCTGTGATACTAACCCGAGTGACTGTAGCTCTGCCTCCATGGCCCAGTGCTGTTTGTTCTGTGATACTAACCCGAGTGACTGTAGCTCTGCCTCCATGGCCCAGTGCTGTTTGTCCTGTGATACTAACCCGAGTGACTGTAGCTCTGCCTCCATGGTCCCAGTGCTGTTTGTCCTGTGATACTAACCCAAGTGACTGTAGCTCTGCCTCCATGGCCCAGTGCTGTTTGTCCTGTGATACTAACCCGAGTGACTTGAGCTCTGCCTCCATGCCCCAGTGCTGTTTGTCCTGTGATACTAACCCGAGTGACTGTAGCTCTGCCTCCATGGCCCAGTGCTGTTTGTCCTGTGATACTAACCCGAGTGACTGTAGCTCTGCCTCCATGGCCCAGTGCTGTTTGTCCTGTGATACTAACCACGAGTGACTGTAGCTCTGCCTCCATGGCCCAGTGCTGTTTGTCCTGTGATACTAACCCGAGTGACTGTAGCTCTGCCTCCATGGCCCAGTGCTGTTTGTTCTGTGATACTAACCCGAGTGACTGTAGCTCTGCCTCCATGGCCCAGTGCTGTTTGTCCTGTGATACTAACCCGAGTGACTGTAGCTCTGCCTCCATGGCCCAGTGCTGTTTGTCCTGTGATTCTAACCCGAGTGACTGTAGCTCTGCCTCCATGGCCCAGTGCTGTTTGTCCTGTGATACTAACCCGAGTGACTGTAGCTCTGCCTCCATGGCCCAGTGCTGTTTGTCCTGTGATACTAACCCGAGTGACTGTAGCTCTGCCTCCATGGCCCAGTGCTGTTTGTTCTGTGATACTAACCCGAGTGACTTGAGCTCTGCCTCCATGGCCCAGTTCTGTTTGTCCTGTGATACTAACCCGAGTGACTGTAGCTCTGCCTCCATGGCCCAGTGCTGTTTTTGTTCTGTGATACTAACCCGAGTGACTGTAGCTCTGCCTCCATGGCCCAGTGCTGTTTGTCCTGTGATACTAACCCGAGTGACTGTAGCTCTGCCTCCATGGTCCAGTGCTGTTTGTCCTGTGATACTAACCCAAGTGACTGTAGCTCTGCCTCCATGGCCCAGTGCTGTTTGTCCTGTGATACTAACCCGAGTGACTTGAGCTCTGCCTCCATGGCCCAGTGCTGTTTGTCCTGTGATACTAACCCGAGTGACTGTAGCTCTGCCTCCATGGCCCAGTGCTGTTTGTCCTGTGATACTAACCCGAGTGACTGTAGCTCTGCCTCCATGGCCCAGTGCTGTTTGTCCTGTGATACTAACCCGAGTGACTGTAGCTCTGCCTCCATGGCCCAGTGCTGTTTGTCCTGTGATACTAACCCCGATAAATTTGAGCTCTGCCTCCATGGCCCAGTGCCGTTTGTTCTGTGAGACTAACCTGAGTGACTTGAGCTCTGCCCCCATGGCCCAGTGCTGTTTCTCCAGCTCCGATACCTGGCCAGTCGCTCCTGCATTAGGGAGCCCAGCTGGACGTTCTCCTCGGTAGACGCGATCGCGTTCTCCAGCTCCTGTAGGGAAAACAGACGTCAGAGGACGTTAGGGAACGCCAGAAGATGTTGAGGACGTAAGGAGGATGTTAGAGAACGTTAGGGGATGTTATAGAACGTTAGAGGAAGTTAGAGAAACGTTAGAGGATGTTAGAGAACCTTAGGTGACATTATGGGACGTTATATGACATTAGGGGACGTTATAAAACGTTAGAGACGTAAGAAAACGTTAGAGACGTAAGAAAACGTTAGACGTAAGAAAACGTTAGACGTAAGAAAAACGTTAGACGTAAGAAAACGTTAGAGACGTTATAAAACGTTAGAAACGTTTAGAAGACGTTATAAACGTTAGAAGACGTTATACACGTTAGAAGACGTGTTTAGATGTTATAAACGTTAGAAGACGTTATACACGTTAGGAGACGTTATGTTAGAAGACGTTATAAGCGTTAAAAGACGTTATAAAACGTTACAAGAAGTTATTAGCGTTAAAAAGACGTTATAAACGTTATAAGACGTTATGTTAGAAGACGTTATAAACGTTTAAAAGACGTTATAAACGTTACAAGACGTTATAAACGTTTACAAGAAGTTATCAACGTTAAAAGACGTTGTAAACGTTAGAAGACGTTAGCAGACGTTGGAGGACAGTAGAACGCGGCAGTGGTCGTTGCAGTGTTATATGACGTTCCAAGGTGTTCGAGGGTGTCGGAACACGCTCCAGGGTGTCTGATAACGTTGTAGGACGTTAGGGGGCGTCAGACTGCAGAAGTCTGGCGCTGGCTGTGACGCTGGTCAGAAGTCTGACCAGGGTGTCTGATAACGTTGTAGGACGTTAGGGGGCGTCAGACTTCAAAAGTCTGGCGCTGGCTGTGACGCTGGTCAGAAGTTCTGACCAGGGTGTCTGATAACGTTGTAGGACGTTAGGGGCGTCAGACTGCAGAAGTCTGGCGCTGGCTGTGACGCTGGTCAGAAGTCTGACCAGGGTGTCTGATAACGTTGTAGGACGTTAGGGGGCGTCAGACTGCAGAAGTCTGGCGCTGGCTGTGACGCTGGTCAGAAGTCTGACCAGGTGTCTGATAACGTTGTAGGACGTTAAGGGGGCGTCAGACTGCAGAAGTCTGGCGCTGGCTGTGACGCTGGTCAGAAGTCTGACCAGGGTGTCTGATAACGTTGTAGGACGTTAGGGGGCGTCAGACTGCAGAAGAGAACATCTCTCAACAGAGGCAGTCCACACACCACACCCACACTCACCTTAACCTTCATGTGTTGTGCTTGCAGCGTCAGTTTGAGCTGCTCCAGCTCCAGACCCCCCATCCCAGGGGCTGCAGTCGGCGGCGGCCGACACGTGCTGCGCCCTCTCCTGCTCGAGCAAGCAGCAGCGCCCCCTGGCGGGCCGAGTCGGCCTCCACCAGCCGAGCCTGGGCGGTCCGACAGCTGCCGCCGGCTCTCTGTCAGCTCCTGGGCGACGAGAGCCAGTTCCATCAACTGTCAAACTCAGTGGTCATTGGTCAGCTGCCGTAATCAGATCAGAGATAAGAAACTCATACTTTAAAACGGTTATTATCTATGGCCTTTAGTTCCTTGGATGAACTATACCAACACTATGTTGATGGGACTGGAATTATCCGCTGTTTCACTGCATTGTCAACAATGTCGCCATAACCGCGAGCTCATTACGCCAGTATGAATACCATCACATCAGCCCGCATGGTCAGCCCCCCGATCATAGGTATTCACACCTGACCTACAACAAACAAACCTTATGTCACTGCCCGGCCTGTCCACATTACGCTGTATTTGGGGGACCCCCGACTCAATCAGCCGCCAATTCTGCTCCCGAGTCCGTCACGGTGACCCCGCCCCACTCACTTAAAGCCGCCACCCCCGGTCCCAGTCTGCAGTGTGGTGGAGTCCGTCACGGTGACCCGCCCCACTCACCTAAAGCCGCCACCCCCGGTCCCAGTCTGCAGTGTGGTGGAGTCCGTCACGGTGACCCGCCCCACTCACCTAAAGCCGCCACCCCGGTCCCAGTCTGCAGTGGTGGTGGAGTCCGTCACGGTGACCCGCCCCACTCACCTAAAGCCGCCACCCCCGGTCCCAGTCTGCAGTGTGGTGGTTGGTGGTGGTTGGTGGTGGTTGGTGGTTGGTGGTTGGTGGTGGCGGGTGGCGGGTGGCGGGGTGGCGGGTGGCGGGTGGCTGGGTGGCGGGTGGCGGCGGCTCGGCGGCGGCGGCGGCGGGCGGCGGCGGCGCGGCGGCGGCGGCGGCGGCGGCGGCGGCGGCGGCGGGCGCGGGCAGGTGGCGGTGGCGGTGGCGGTGGGCGGTGGCGGTGGCGCGTGGCGGTGGCGGTGGCGGTGGCGGTGGCGGTGGCGGTGGCGGTGGCGGTGGCGGTGGCGGTGGTGGTGGTGGTCCACCACCACTCACCAAGCGGCAGAACCAAAATCACCTCGCCGCCAGAGCCCAATGCTCTACCGACAGAGCCCCCAGGCTCGGACTGCAGTGGGGCCCGGTGCCCGTGGCCGTGCCCGTGTCCTACTGACCTGCTGCAGTCTGCGTCCGTCTCCGTCTGCCCGCCTGCTGCACGCGGCCAGCTTGTCTCGGTCACAGTCGGCCCTGGCAGGCCTGCAGGCGCGCCCTCAGCTCCGTCAGCTCCGTCTCCAGCCGGCACCGCTCATGCCGCTGCCGCGACAGGTCAGCCGCTGCCTCGGACGCCTGCAGCGCAGATAATGCA
>JAXIVJ010007204.1:32500-42500 GCA_036785665.1 Chirona hameri | reverse complement strand
ACCTCACCCACACACACATCACACACACACACTACACACACACACACACATCACACACACACATACACATACACATACACATTCACATTCACATACACATACACATTCACATTCACACAATTCACATTCAACATTCACATATCACATACACATCACACACACATCACTCACACACATACACACACTACACATACACACACACATACACACTCAACACTACACATACTCATACACATACACATACACATACACAACACATCACAACACATACACATACACATACACAAACACATACACCATACACATACACATACACATACACACACAACACATACACACCCATACAGCATACACATACACTACACAACACATACACATACACACACACATACACATACACATACACAGACACATACACAGTACACATACACATACACATACACATACCACATACACATACACAACACATACACATACACATACATACATACACATACACATACACATACACATACACATACACAGTACACATACACATACACATACACATACCACCATACACATACACATACACATACAACATACACATACACATACACATACACATACACATACACATACACAAACACATACACAGTACACATAGCTCATATACATATACACTACACATCATACAAATACTATACATATAAATATAATTATATATATATATATAATGTATATAATATTATATATAAATACTATAAATATATATATATATATATATATAGTATATATAATATATATATATTATATTAGTTAAATATATATAGTATATATATATATATATATATATACATAGTATATATATATATATATATATATTATATATATATATAGTATATATATATTATAGTATATATATATATAGATATATATATAGTATATATATATATTATATTATATATATATAAGTATATATATAGCTATACAGTATATAGTATACATTCTCAGTACATAGTATACAGTATACTTACATACAGTCATATATATGTCATATAGCTATAGTATATATAGTATAGAGTTATATATAGTATATATATATATATATAGATATTAGTAGTATATGAGTAGATTTATAAAGAGTATATATATATATATATATATATATAGTATATCATATAATAGTATAGAGTATTTATAGATATATTATATAGTATATATATATAGAATTATTGAGATATAACTAGTATAGTATAGTATATATAATATATAGATTATATATATATATATATATATATATATATATATATATATAATATATATATTATATATATATATTATAAATTTATATATATATATATATATATATATATATATATATATATAGTATATATATATATATAGTATAAATATTAAATATTATATATTATATATATATATTATATATTATATATATATATAGTTAATTATATATATAGTATACAGTATACTATATTAATAACATATATATATATATAGTAGAGATTATATATAGTATATATAATATATATATATATACGATTATATATTTATATATTAAGTATACATAACATACACATACACATATCACTATACACATACTCATACACATAATATATATATATATTATATATAGTATAGAAATTATATATATATATATATATATATACATATATATATACATATAACATATACATATACATATACATATACATATACATATACATACATATCATACATACATACATACATATATACATTTACATATATACATATATACATATATACAAATATACATATATACATATATACATATATACATATATCACATAATACATATATAGCATATATACATATATACATATACAGATATACATATATACATATATACATATATACATATATACATAGTATACATATATACCATGACAATACATACATACATATATACATATATACATATATACATTATGATACAATATAGACGATATATACAGATATATCATATACTACATATATACATATATACATAAATACATACAACATCATAATATATACCATATACTACCATATACATATATACATATATACATATATACATATATACATATATACATATATACATATATACATATATACATATATAGCATATATACATATATACATAGTATACATATATAAATATTCATATGATACATATATACATATACATATACAATATAATACATAAATAAGATACATATATACATATATACATATATACATATATACATAACATAACATATATACATATATACAATCATATACCATATATACATATATACATTATACCTATATACATATTATACATATATACATAAATACAATTATACAATATACATATAACATATATACATATAATACATATATACATATATACATAATACAGTTACATATAGTACAGTAGATACATATATACAATATACAATATACATATATACATATATACATATATACAATAATACATATATACATATATACATATAATACATACTATACATATATACATATATACATATAACATATATAACATATATACAAATATACATATATACATATATACATATATACATATATACATATATACATATATACATATATACATATATACATATATACATATATACATAACATATAACATATAATAACATAAATACATATATACATATATACAAATACATATATACATATAAACAAATATACATATATACATATATACATATATACATATATACATCATATATACATATATACATATATACATATATAATAAACATATATACATATATACACTATATACATATAACATATATACATATATACATATATACATATATACATATATACATATATACATATATACATATATACATATATACATATAACATATATACATATACATAATAATATACATATATACATATATACATATATACAATATATACATATATACATATATACAAATACAATATACATATATACATATATACATATATACATATATACATATATACATATATACATATATACATATATACTAATACATATTATACATATATACATATATACATATATACATATATACATATATAACATATATACATATATACATATAACATAATAATATAACATATATACATATATACATATATACATATATACATATAATACATATATACATATATACATATATAACATATATACATATATACATATATACATATATACATATATACATATATACATATAAACATATATACATATATACATATATACATATATACATATATACATATATACATATATACATAATACAAATATACATATATACATATATACATATATACAATATACATATATACTATATACATATATACATATATACATATACATATATACATATATACATATATACACATATATAACATATATACATATATACAATATATACATATATACATATATACATTATACATATATACATATATACATATATACATATATACATATATACATATATACATAAATACATATATACATATATACATATATACATTATTACATATATCATATATACAATATATACATATAACATATATACATATATACATATATACATATATACATATATACATATATACATATATACATATATACATATATACATATATACATATATACATATATACATATATACATATATACATATATACATATATACATATATACATATATACATATATACATATATACATATAACATATATACATATATACATATATACATATATACATATATACATATATACATATATACATATATACATATATACATATATACATATATACATATATACATATATACATATATACATATATACATATATACATATATACATATATACATATATACATATATACATATATACATATATACATATACATATATACATATATACATATATACATATATACATATATACATATATACATATATACATATATACATATATACATATATACATATATACATATATACATATATACATATATACATATATACATATATACATATATACATATATACATATATACATATATACATATATACATATATACATATATACATATATACATATATACATATATACATATATACATATATACATATATACATATATACATATATACATATATACATATATACATATATACATATATACATATATACATATATACATATATACATATATACATATATACATATATACATATATACATATATACATATATACATATATACATATATACATATATACATATATACATATATACATATATACATATATACATATATACATATATACATATATACATATATACATATATACATATATACATATATACATATATACATATATACATAATACATATATACATATATACATATATACATATATACATATATACATATATACATATATACATATATACATATATACATATATACATATATACATATATACATATATACATATATACATATATACATATATACATATATACATATATACATATATACATATATACATATATACATATATACATATATACATATATACATATATACATATATACATATATACATATATACATATATACATATATACATATATACATATATACATATATACATATATACATATATACATATATACATATATACATATATACATATATACATATATACATATATACATATATACATATATACATATATACATATATACATATATACATATATACATATATACATATATACATATATACATATATACATATATACATATATACATATATACATATATACATATAATATACATATATACATATATACATATATACATATATACATATATACATATATACATATATACATATATACATATATAATACATATATACATATATACATATATACATATATACATATATACATATATACATATATACATATATACATATATACATATATACATATATACATATATACATATATACATATATACATATATACATATATACATATATACATATATACATATATACATATATACATATATACATATAACATATATACATATATACATATATACATATATACATATATACATATATACATATATACATATATACATATATACATATATACATATATACATATATACATATATACATATATACATATATACATATATACATATATACATATATACATATATACATATATACATATATACATATATACATATATACATATATACATATATACATATATACATATATACATATATACATATATACATATATACATATATACATATATACATATATACATATATACATATATACATATATACATATATACATATATACATATATACATATATACATATATACATATATACATATATACATATATACATATATACATATATACATATATACATATATACATATATACATATATACATATATACATATATACATATATACATATATACATATATACATATATACATATATACATATATACATATATACATATATACATATATACATATATACATATACATATATACATATATACATATATACATATATACATATATACATATATACATATATACATATATACATATATACATATATACATATATACATATATACATATATACATATATACATATATACATATATACATATATACATATATACATATATACATATATACATATATACATACATACATACATACATACATACATACATACATACATACATACATACATACATACATACATACATACATACATACATACATACATACATACATACATACATACATACATACATACATACATACATACATACATACATACATACATACATACATACATACATACATACATACATACATCATACATACATACATACATACATACATACATACATACATACATACATACATACATACATACATACATACATACATACATACATACATACATACATACATACATACATACATACATACATACATACATACATACATACATACATACATACATACATACATACATACATACATACATAACATACATACATACATACATACATACATACATACATACATACATACATACATACATACATACATACATACATACATACATACATACATACATACATACATACATACATACATACATACATACATACATACATACATACATACATACATACATACATACATACATACATACATACATACATACATACATACATACATACATACATACATACATACATACATACATACATACATACATACATACATACATACATACATACATACATACATACATACATACATACATACATACATACATACATACATACATACATACATACATACATACATACATACATACATACATACATACATACATACATACATACATACATACATACATACATACATACATACATACATACATACATACATACATACATACATACATACATACATACATACATACATACATACATACATACATACATACATACATACATACATACATACATACATACATACATACATACATACATACATACATACATACATACATACATACATACATACATACATACATACATACATACATACATACATACATACATACATACATACATACATACATACATACATACATACATACATACATACATACATACATACATACATACATACATACATACATACATACATACATACATACATACATACATACATAGATATATATATATATATATATATATATATATATATATATATATATATATATATATATATATATATATATATATATATATATATATATATATATATATATATATATATATATATATATATATATATATATATATATATATATATATATATATATATATATATATATATATATATATATATATATATATATATATATATATATATATATATATATATATATATATATATATATATATATATATATATATATATATATATATATATACATATACATATACATATACATACACATATATACATATATATGTATACATATACATACATATATACATACATATACACATACATATACACATACACATATACACACATACACATACACAGATATGACGAGGATACGTTGAGTTTGTTGATTTCACCGTCAGCAAGGTCCATCTAGCATTAACTACAACCATCGTCTTTCTGGTTTTCTGTATGTTCTCACTAACCACATATAATATATTTTACAACGGATCCATTTTAAATGTGTGATATATGGCCAGAAGATGGCACAGATGATCAGCCTGACCACATATTCTGACTGGTCGAGCCATACCTGTTTCTCGGCGTGCTCTGTCCGCCTGGCCAGCTCCTGTCGCTGCGTCTCCTGCTGTAGCCGCGCCTCCCGGTGGTGGGCCTCCACAGACTGTGTGACAAACAGACATGAGACAACACACTGTCAGACAGACTGACACTGTCAGGACAGACAGGACACTGTCAGACAGACTGACACTGTCAGGACAGACAGGACACTGTCAGACAGACTGACACTGTCAGACAGACAGGACACTGCCAGGACAGACAGGACACTGTTAGACAGACAGGACACTGTCAGGACAGACTGACACTGTCAGACAGACAGGACACTGTCAGGACAGACTGACACTGTCAGACAGACAGGACACTGGCAGACAGACAGGACACTGTCAGACAGACAGGACACTGTCAGGACAGACAGGGCACTGTCAGACAGACTGACACTGTCAGGACAGACAGGACACTGTCAGACATACTGACACTGTCAGGACAGATAGGACACTGTCACACAGACAGGACACTGTCAGGGACAGACTGACACTGTCAGGCAGACTGACACTGTCACAGACATAACACTGTCATACAGACAGACACTGTCAGGACAGACAGGACACTGTCAGACAGACTGACACTGTCAGGACAGACAGGACACTGCCAGACAGACTGACACTGTCAGACAGACAGGACACTGTCATACAGACAGACACTGTCAGGACAGACAGGACACTGCCAGACAGACTGACACTGTCAGGACAGACAGGACACTGCCAGACAGACTGACACTGTCAGACAGACAGGACACTGTCAGACAGACAGACACTGTCAGGACAGACAGGACACTGTCAGACAGACTGACACTGGAAGACAGACTGACACTGTCACAGACATAACACTGTCATACAGACAGGACACTGTCAGGACAGACAGGACACTGCCAGACAGACTGACACTGTCAGACAGACAGGACACTGTCAGGACAGACAGGACACTGTCAGGACAGACTGACACTGTCAGACAGACAGGACACTGTCAGACAGACAGGACACTGTCAGACAGACTGACAGTCAGACAGACTGACACTGTCAGGACAGACTGACACTGTCAGGACAGACAGGACACTGTCAGACAGACAGGACACTGTCAGACAGCCTGATACTGTCAGGACAGACAGGACACTGTCAGACAGACAGGACACTGTCAGGACAGACTGACACTGTCAGGACAGACAGGACGACAGACATGACACTGTCAGACAGACAGGACACTGTCAGACAGACTGACACATAAATAACACTGTCATACAGACAGGCCACTGTCAGGACAGACAGGACACTGTCAGACAGACTGACACTGTCAGACAGACTGACACTGTCAGGACAGACAGGACACTGTCAGACAGACTGACACTGTCAGACATACAGGACACTGTCAGACAGACAGGAGACTGCCAGGACAGACAGGACATTGTCAGACAGACTGACACTGTCAGACAGACTGACACTGTCAGACAGACTGACACTGTCAGACAGACTGACACTGTCAGACAGACTGACACTGTCAGACAGACTGACACTGTCAGACAGACTGACACTGCCATACAGACAGGACACTGTCATACAGACAGGACACTGTCAGACAGACAAGACACTGTCAGACAGACAGGACACTGCCAGGACAGAAAGGACACTGTCAGGACAGACAGGACACTGTCAGACAGACAGGACACTGTCAGACAGACAGGACACTGTCAGGACAGACTGACACTGTCAGGACAGACTGACACTGTCAGGACAGACAGGACACTGTCAGGACAGACAGGACACTGTCAGGACAGACAAGACACTGTCAGACAGACTGACACTGTCAGACAGACAGGACACTGTCAGACAGACAGGACACTGCCAGGACAGAAAGGACACTGTCAGGACAGACAGGACACTGTCAGACAGACAGGAGACTGCCAGGACAGACAGGACATTGTCAGACAGACTGACACTGTCAGACAGACTGACACTGTCAGACAGACTGACACTGTCAGACAGACTGACACTGTCAGACAGACTGACACTGTCAGACAGACTGACACTGTCAGACAGACTGACACTGTCAGACAGACAGGACACTGTCAGACAGACAGGACACTGTCAGACAGACAGGACACTGTCAGGACAGACTGACACTGTCAGGACTGGCAGGCAGAATATACCATCACAAACATAGAAAGACAGTCTCTCAGAGACTGGCAGGCAGAATATACCATCACAAACATAGAAAGACAGTCTCTCAGAGACTGGCAGGCAGAATATACCATCACAAACATAGAAAGACAGTCTCTCAGAGACTGGCAGGCAGAATATACCATCACAAACATAGAAAGACAGTCTCTCAGAGACTGGCAGGCAGAATATACCATCACAAACATAGAAAGACAGTCTCTCAGAGACTGGCAGGCAGAATATACCATCACAAACATAGAAAGGCAGTCTCTTAGAGACTGGCAGGCAGAATATACCATCACAAACATAGAAAGA
>JAXIVJ010007204.1:0-27500 GCA_036785665.1 Chirona hameri | reverse complement strand
ATCTCCTTGTTTCAGGGTGTGGTAACAACAGCAGCATCAGCCTCCTGGTCAGCAGGCATGGTCAGCCTCCTGGCACATCTCCCTTTCTAGGGTGTTCAGTAGGAGTGTTATATCTCCTTGTTTCAGGGTGTGGTAACAACAGCAGCATCAGCCTCCTGGTCAGGAGGCATGGTCAGGAGGCATGGTCAGCCTCCTGGTACACCTCCCTTTCTAGGGTGTTCAGTAGGGTGTGTCATATGAATATCAATTTCTAAGGAGCAAAACGGCCCTATGATTTTCCTTTGCTCTGAAGACCCAGAAAAACGATGCTGATGTTCATTTTTTCCAACTCGCTAAACAAGAGCGGCGCGGAGCACGAGAATGCCCTATCTCAATACATTACCGACACCAGCGCCTCCCTGGTGGTGGAAGATTGTACTAACGTACAACCATTCATTCTAAGCATCACTGCGGCTCTCCAATTGCAACGAGGATCACAGAACAAAGTATGATATATTAACGACGCTTTACACGACAGTTAGTGCAAATAATAATGTATATTTGAAACAAATGCACCTCATTTGGTGCTGGGGAAAGTTGAGGTACCTTCTATCTCATCAGTGGCATATCACATAACCCATACTCTAAGCGTGAATATTGGTTATTGGCCAACGCACCGTGCAACCCCACCGGCCCACCAATTACCATAATACGCAGAGCAGATTGTTATGCAATATGGATATTATACAAAGTTGGTTCTATGTATGTGCAATGCTGCGCCAAACTTTTAGTTCCACTACTAGTGTTGCCTTAGGATGAGTGCTATTATCCTAAATCTAGCACACTGCTGTCATATTTTAAGGTTGAAGAGAAAAAACATAAAATCATAAACCCATCCCCAAAAATACACACTGCTTAGCCCTGATCGCTAGTACCTAGCCTGGCTGGGTCAAGCTTGACCCTCTTCTGCTGTGGCTGCTCGGAGGCGGACCCATCCTGACTGGCTGTGGAGAGGCTGTGGGCCGGACCAGAACTGTCTGTCGGCCTCACTGGACTTGTATTACTCCTGGCCGCAGGAGCAGCAGACTGGCTGCCGTAGAGGAGCCACCTCTGGGCCGAGCTGTTCACCACACCCAGCGGGCTGGCCATCCTGTGCTGATCCTGTGTGCAGGTTGCTCAAGTTCAGGCTGAAATGAGAGGGAGAAGTGGATCACAATAGGCTGCCTACTTGTTATATCAAGTTCAGGCTGAAATGAGAGGTAGAAGTGGATCACAATAGGATGCCTACTGGTTGTATCAAGTTCAGGATGAAATGAGAGGGAGAAGTGGATCACAATAGGCTGCCTATTGGTTGTATCAAGTTGGCAGAAGAAAAGGGTTTGTTCAAGCACAGGGTCTTACTGTAATGTGAAGGCCACAAAACCAGACTGCAAACTTGACGGTCTCATACAGCTTGCAGCACATTGACAGAGTCAAGTGAGCCAACCTTACAACCTGTCTTGGCAAGATAGGGATGTTCAAACTGACTAGCGGCCAACACTGCTTGATCTCATTGCCTTGGGGTCCAAATCGGAGACTAGAGGATGACAATCTGAGACGATGGTAGATACAGAGGATGACAATCGGAGACGATGGTAGATACAGAGGATGACAATCGGAGACGATGGTAGATACAGAGGATGACAATCGGAGACGATGGTAGATACAGAGGATGACAATCGGAGACGATGGTAGATACAGAGGATGGGGTCCAAATCGGAGACTAGAGGATGACAATCGGAGACGATGGTAGATACAGAGGATGACAATCGGAGACGATGGTAGATACAGAGGATGACAATCGGAGACGATGGTAGATACAGAGGATGACAATCGGAGACGATGGTAGATACAGAGGATGACAATCGGAGACGATGGTAGATACAGAGGATGACAATCGGAGACGATGGTAGATACAGAGGATGGGGTCCAAATCGGAGACTAGAGGATGACAATCGGAGACGATGGTAGATACAGAGGATGACAATCGGAGACGATGGTAGATACAGAGGATGACAATCGGAGACGATGGTAGATACAGAGGATGACAATCGGAGACGATGGTAGATACAGAGGATGGGGTCCAAATCGGAGACTAGAGGATGACAATCTGAGACGATGGTAGATACAGAGGATGACAATCGGAGACGATGGTAGATACAGAGGATGACAATCGGAGACGATGGTAGATACAGAGGATGGGGTCCAAATCGGAGACTAGAGGATGACAATCTGAGACGATGGTAGATACAGAGGATGACAATCGGAGACGATGGTAGATACAGAGGATGACAATCGGAGACGATGGTAGATACAGAGGATGACAATCGGAGACGATGGTAGATACAGAGGATGACAATCGGAGACGATGGTAGATACAGAGGATGACAATCGGAGACGATGGTAGATACAGAGGATGACAATCGGAGACGATGGTAGATACAGAGGATGACAATCGGAGACGATGGTAGATACAGAGGATGACAATCGGAGACGATGGTAGATACAGAGGATGACAATCGGAGACGATGGTAGATACAGAGGATGACAATCGGAGACGATGGTAGATACAGAGGATGACAATCGGAGACGATGGTAGATACAGAGGATGACAATCGGAGACGATGTAGAGGATGAGGATGACAATCGGAGACGATGTAGAGGATGACAATCGGAGACGATGTAGAGGATGAGGATGATAGAGGATGAGCATACAGAGGATGACAATCGGCGCATCAGCTACACATGCAGGTCTTGGCCTCAATCCAGTAAACACATGTGCAAGACGGGTAGACAACCGTAACGACGCACATGTCCTAATGCCACACGTTACATGCTATTGTCGATGTAGACGATACTGACTCACTATATCCATATATCGTCAATGTCGTGAACAGTCCGGCGTGCGTCAGGACGCGGCTGGGGACATAGTTGCTTACCCTATTGGCTACAGTCCGGCGTGCGTCAGGATGCGGCTGGGGACATAGTTGCTTACCCTATTGTCTACAGTCCGGCGTGCGTCAGGACGCGGCTTGGGACATAGTTGCTTACCCTATTGTCTACAGTCCGGCGTGCGTCAGGATGCGGCTGGGGACATAGTTGCTTACCCTATTGGCTACAGTCCGGCGTGCGTCAGGATGCGGCTGGGGACATAGTTGCTTACCCTATTGTCTACAGTCTGGCGTGCGTCAGGACGCGGCTGGGGACATAGTTGCTTACCCTATTGGCTACAGTCCGGCGTGCGTCAGGATGCGGCTGGGGACATAGTTGCTTACCCTATTGGCTACAGTCCGGCGTGCGTCAGGATGCGGCTGGGGACATAGTTGCTTACCCTATTGTCTACAGTCCGGCGTGCGTCAGGACGCGGCTGGGGACATAGTTGCTTACCCTATTGTCTACAGTCTGGCGTGCGTCAGGACGCGGCTGGGGACATAGTTGCTTACCCTATTGTCTACAGTCCGGCGTGCGTCAGGACGCGGCTGGGGACATAGTTGCTTACCCTATTGTCTACAGTCTGGCGTGCGTCAGGATGCGGCTGGGGACATAGTTGCTTACCCTATTGTCTACAGTCTGGCGTGCGTCAGGACGCGGCTGGGGACATAGTTGCTTACCCTATTGTCTACAGTCTGGCGTGCGTCAGGACGCGGCTGGGGACATAGTTGCTTACCCTATTGTCTACAGTCTGGCGTGCGTCAGGATGCGGCTGGGGACATAGTTGCTTACCCTATTGGCTACAGTCCGGCGTGCGTCAGGACGCGGCTGGGGACATAGTTGCTTACCCTATTGGCTACAGTCCGGCGTGCGTCAGGACGCGGCTGGGGACATAGTTGCTTACCCTATTGGCTACAGTCCGGCGTGCGTCAGGACGCGGCTGGGGACATAGTTTCTTACCCTATTGTCTACAGTCTGGCGTGCGTCAGGACGCGGCTGGGGACATAGTTGCTTACCCTATTGTCTACAGTCTGGCGTGCGTCAGGACGCGGCTGGGGACATAGTTGCTTACCCTATTGGCTACAGTCCGGCGTGCGTCAGGATGCGGCTGGGGACATAGTTGCTTACCCTATTGTCTACAGTCCGGCGTGCGTCAGGATGCGGCTGGGGACATAGTTGCTTACCCTATTGTCTACAGTCCGGCGTGCGTCAGGATGCGGCTGGGGACATAGTTGCTTACCCTATTGTCTACAGTCCGGCGTGCGTCAGGACGCGGCTGGGGACATAGTTGCTTACCCTATTGTCTACAGTCCGGCGTGCGTCAGGATGCGGCTGGGGACATAGTTGCTTACCCTATTGGCTACAGTCCGGCGTGCGTCAGGATGCGGCTGGGGACATAGTTGCTTACCCTATTGTCTACAGTCCGGCGTGCGTCAGGATGCGGCTGGGGACATAGTTGCTTACCCTATTGTCTACAGTCCGGCGTGCGTCAGGACGCGGCTGGGGACATAGTTGCTTACCCTATTGTCTACAGTCCGGCGTGCGTCAGGACGCGGCTGGGGACATAGTTGCTTACCCTATTGTCTACAGTCCGGCGTGCGTCAGGACGCGGCTGGGGACATAGTTGCTTACCCTATTGTCTACATCACCAATAGCATTGGCAATCTGGTGGTCTTGTAGTTTCACTTGTTGCCAATCAGTTTCTTTTAAAGGGAGTGTCCTTTCGCACATAACTTATTTGGGGTTATTGACACTGGTTTATAGAACAGAATTTTCGGAATCGAACCAAGCCTTTCATTTTTCCAGATTCACACTAGTTGCTGAGATATTCCAAAGACTCCAGGAACTGGCTGGTAGCAAAACAAAATATAGGGTAGACTCCAGAGGTCTTCCGCTACCTACTAGAAGCACTGCAACTATCGATTAAGCTGCTAGCATATCGTTAGCGCCGGCCAATAGCAATTCGACAAACAGCTTGTGCGCGCTGATAGCAGCAGCCGAACAGTACCGTCTGTCACCCTGTTCACAACGCTTGATGACCATTTTTCAACGAAGATATCAATTTAAACCTACAAAACTAGCACATAATAAAGTTAACAGTGGTAAGAACATGCTATGCAAAACTTGTCTCTCTATTTTGCATGATTGTGACCATAACTGTATTGTCTTCTGTATGCCGTTTTACATAACATCACTATAGTGGAGATCGTTTCATAGATACCAAAAGAGACGAGAAAAACAAAAAAATTATAAGTTGAAACTCAACTAAAGGGGCTCCAGATGTGAATTTCATCGTATCCAACAATCAAACCAATAGATACTACTGTATGCAAAATAGTTTTGACATTCCAAAACAGTAGGCACACTCCCTTTAACCCGCGCACTGCGGGGGGGGGGTTGATTTCCGCCCCGTTGACCTCAGGTTTTTCACAGATAGCGAGACAAAAAAACGGCGGCGCACAGCGCCGCCGGGTTTTAGCAGACCTGTTAGGACATCAATTGCGCACACTTTGCGAAAAAATAACCTCGGGTCATCTCAGGTCAGGTCACCAGACCAGGTCAAGTGACCCCACCTCCAAATTTTTTGCAATTGTGCCAAAGCCAGAGTTTTTCACCGATCAGTTTGAAACTTACAGGATGTCATGAGGGCATAAGTACTTACAATTCGTATATCTCAGAATTTTGATATCGGTGACCTAAGGTCAGGTCCATTTCGTAACTTCCCCATAATAAGTCAATGGGGAAATATACAAATGCTTCCTATTTCAAGGATATGCATGCTATTAGTCCAATTACTTCTGGATCATGTTATTATAGGATATTCTTGATGATCCAAGGGCAAGTTTTGTTCAGTGACCCCTATGGGGTCATTTGAGGTCATGCGAGGTCACCATCACTTTTTTGTCAATATATATCGACATAATGAAGATAGAAGTAAAACAGACAGCAATGTGTTTGTCTCGTCGAGACACGTCTTCCCATATGCAACATGCCCTACTTGGGTCACCACTTAACCTTGACCTGAGGTCAAATTTTTAAGTTGACTTAACAAGGTCACCATGTAAATCATTCGAAGCGCCTTGACGAGATAAACACAATGGCGTAAACAGTTTTCTTTCTCGTTATTAAGTGAACAGTTAAAAGCGAAAAACAATTTTGCAAAAAACAGCATTTTGTTTCTTTTTCACCTCTGGAGCCTCAAATATTGACCTGAGATCAAATTTGAGGACACCTTGTCGATTGCAAATTTAACTGGCTGGCGTTTACTTGTTTCGGTTTGTTTCTAACTAGCATAGTTTCCAAGATGTATGGGAATATCTGGAGCCAAGTCCGAAAACAAAAACAGGAAAAAACTGGAAAATTTGACCTTTGATGACCTCTGGTGACCTCAATTTTGACCTGACCTATACAAAAAAAAATCCTGAAATACTTTCGATGGAACTTGTATCAAACTATCCAATGCCGTTTTCCGCTTGTCGCTATGTAGCGTAGTTTTCGAGATCTCACGGGGGGCGATAATCACCCCCTGCAGTTCGTGTTCGGCGCAAACCCCCTGCAGTGCGCGGGTTAAGCTGAGTGCAGCAATCACAAGGTGCAAAAGGCAAAATATCCACAGCAGGTGTCAGCGAATGTATATGTAGGCAACTTGCGCACAGTTAACCCGCACCGTGCCGAGGGGGGGGGGGCGTTTAAACGCCCCCCCCCCCCCCCCCCTGCTAAGGTTTTTCGAGGATAGCCAAAAACGGCGGGTCACAGCGCCGCCGTTTTTGGCACAGCTGTTCGGGCATCAATTGCCCACATTATATAAAAAATAATACATCGGGTCATCTCAGGTCAGGTCACCAAACCAGATCACGTGACTCCACCTCCAAAAATGTTTCCGGTCGTACCACAGCCACAGTTTTTGGCCGATCGATTTCGTACTTACAGGATGTCATAAGGACAATAGTACCTACAATACGTTTATCTCGGATTTTGTATATCGGTGACCTAAGGTCGGGTCAATTTCGTGACCTCCCCATTATAAGTCAATGGGGAAATAATAAAATGCTTCCTATTTTGAGGATACGAATTATATCAGCCCAATTTCTCCTGGATCATGTTATCATAGGCCATTCTTGAATTTCCAGTGCAATTTTCGTTCAGTGACCCCTACAGGGTCAGATGAGGTCACCTGAGGTCACCAGCACTTTTTTTGCCAATAACTATCGCCAAAATCAAGATAGAGAAGTGAAACTGGCACCAATGTGTTTGTCTCGTCGAAGTTGCACGTCTGCCAATGTGCAACTTGACCTAATTGGGTCACCACTTGACCTTGACCTGAGGTCAAATTTATAAGTTAACCTAACCTGGTCATCATGCATATGATACGAAGCGCCTTGACGAGACAAACACGATGGCGTCAAAATTATTGTCCTATCTTTGTTAGGTAAAAATATATTTGTGAAAACTGTTTTGCTAAAAAATAACCTTTTTGACATTTGATCATTGATGAGCTCTGGAATAGGGAGGGTGTCGCAGTGTTGGATTTTTGCCCGTTTGTTGGATTTTGTTCAATACAAAAAAGTTAGTCTACAAAAAAAGTGTTCTACAGGAAAACAAATATATTACAGATATGCATAATGTTAAGCAAAGCAATTAAGCAATTCTCTGTTTGTTTCAGGTCATTGCTGTCTGTCCCTGAAGCCTGGAGGTGGAGAGTGATGGAGACTATGTGACACTTCACCTCAACTCTCAACTCTCAAATCTCAACTCTCAACTCTCAACTCTCAACTCTCAAGTCAAGTATCCAAGAGGTGTATGTCAACAACTTCCCACCTGCTCACCAGTATAGCGTGTCAGCTGTTACATTGTAGCAGCACAAAAGAATGTGACAAGAAACACTTAACCTGAATTGATGTATTACTACTAGATCCTGAGCCTCAGAGCCTCAGAGCTCCCAGATTGTGTGATTTTTGTATGTTTCCTTATCATAATTGAATGTTAATATACAGTGTATGTAACTAAAGTGTGTATAGCAATGATCTGTGTCATGTGAACATCATTGTGGTACTTCATAATAAATGTTTTGTCTGCAATATTTTCCAAATAAATGTGACAACTGACAAACCTGGCTGTTACATTTTGTCATGTCCGCCTCATCCGCCTCAGAGGCGGATCCAGGGGGGGCAAAATGGGCAATTGCCCCCCCCCCCCCCAAACGAAAAGTCGGGGGGTAAAAGTATGTTTGACTGTAATAGGTATGTTACGTTATGCTTCGGAAAGATGTTAATATTTGCGTTGTCTTGTGACAATCCCTGACTGATGTATCCGTCCAGCTGTTGTCGGTACATGGTCAGTAGAGATCCAGGAAATCTTGAAAAATATGGTCCAGACTAGGTGCAGCACCATTCAAGAGATGTAGTTGCAATTGGTAACGTTTCGCTGTTATCAACGCTGGCATTTACTCTACTCGCTGCAGGCTGAAATAACCCGATGCTGGCAATGTATTCGGATTGCGAGCCTACGCGCCATTGCTAAACCACTGTTGTCACTGTCGTTATATTTTTCTTCAAATGCCAGCACGCAGGTATGGATTTACTGCATCTCTTATGGCGTATATTGTTATCTGACATTGTCTTGTCCTTCCATCCTTTCCATATATAGCGATTTCCTTTCAGTACGAGCACGTTGTGGCGTACACAATTATAACAATGTTTTGTCTTACCATTGTCAGTAGCATAATCAAACGGCCGCTGACGAGCCGTCTCCAAAGATGAATTTGTGATAGCCTCATTCGTAACGCTTTGGTTCTCCACAGCATGCGGACACGTGCATGACCGCCAGCCGTGGCACAGAGCAGCTGCAGCCTGCTCTGATATTTTGTGACCCGCGCCCATCAACCTACTCCGTCCTCTCATCCCATTCCCAAGTTGTCCTGGGGCTGGGGATGTACCTTACCAGCATGCACGGATGTTATACATTGATGTTATTAAAGCTGGAAATGTGCACTTTCTCGTTTTTCCACATTTTGCTTGAGACGATCCTATCACATATTTGCCAGCTGCCACTGGATCAGCATGCATCTTGTTTGTGCGCTTTACCGATTAACGCCCACCGTCACCAAACATATGGAAAGAGTGAAATTGGAACCTCAAACGCATTCACATTCAGCCATTTTAGCACATCCAGCCGGGACAGTGATACCAGTTGTGGTACGAAGAGTTTCATGCCAAATCCTTCGTTGAATATTTTACACAAACACATTCATATATACTTTCGCTGAAGATGACGTTTTGGCTCTGGTTGTATTGCGTATTTTCATAAAGATATTCCTAGATTATATGTCCAGTGAGATATTTAGTTTTGTTAAAGAGAGTGTGCCTACTGTTTTGGTATGTCAAAAATAGTTTTCATACGGTAAGTAGCTATTGGTTTGATTGTTGTATATGATGAAATTCACATCTGGAGCCCCTTTAGTTGAATTTTCACTTATATTGTTTGTTTTTTGTTTTTTTCGATATCTATATAACGATCGTCACTATGGTGATGTTATGTAAAACGGCGCACATAAGACAATACAATTACGGTCACATCATGCAAGATAGAAAGACAAGTTTTGCACAGCACGTTCTTGCCACTGTGAACTTTATTATGTGCAAGTTTCGTAGCTCTAAATTGATATCTTCTTCAAAAAAATGTCATCGGCCATCATCGAAACGGCCATCATCGAAAAACATGATGGCCGTCCAGTTTCTGTTCGGCTGCTGCTGTCAGCGTGCACGAGCTGTTTTGTTCAATTGATATTGGCCGGCGCTAACAATATGCTAGCAGTTTAATCGATAGTTGCAGTGCTTCTAGTAGCGGAAGCCCTCTGGAGTCTACCCGATAACTTTTTGCTCCCAGCAAGTTCCTGGAGTCTTTGGAATATCTCGGCAACTAGGGCGAATCTGGAGAAACGAAGTCATGGGTCAATTCAGAAAATTATGTTCTATAGACCAGTGTCAATAACCCCAAATAAGCGATGTGAGTACTCCCTTTAATTATTTTTTTTTGGTCAAAAACCTTTTTTTTTCTTCACATTTCACAAATCCGAGAATCTATTTTTTAGCCCTTGCCATTTGCTATTTTCTGACGTTTTTTATTGCATTTTGCTCAAAATATAGACTCTGTATGATCTCTTAACCCGCGAGTTACTGGAGTATATTTCACAACGCGAGTTACTGGGGGGGGGGGGGGGAGGGGGGGGGGGGCTAGTTTTGCCCCCCTTGGATCTCCGGAACTACTGGACCGAATGTAAAAATTCAAACGGCATTCGATAGCCCTGTGAAATTTATCGAGGGAACCATAACATTGTTGACCTCGGGGTCACCGATGACGTCACAGGTCAGGTCAATTACAAAATGTTTGACCGTGTCAAAAGGTCTCGATGGATGGAATTGTCGCGCAAAATTGCGATATTTAACGCATAAGCTGTCGATAAATCGGTATGATTCGTGTGTCTGACACTTCTAAGTACCTTTCTAAGCTGTTTATGACCTTGGGTCATGTCAAGGTCATCCGATGTCACGAGGTCAAACTGCAGATTACGGTCATTAGGCGTTGTAACACATGTTTATGGGTTTGTTTTTCGTCTAGAACGCGAAAAATGACCTTAGAACATTGTTTGTTCCATAGAAATCGAAGTAAAAAGCAAAAATGGAACTGCGTTTTTTATGCATAGTAATGCTGTGAGAGGTGGTCAATTTTTGTCATTTAAAGGTCATAAGTCAGTCATTTTTGAAGACATCGACTTCAAATTTGGTACACATATTCACCGCATATGTCTCGATCTCATACATTCCGTTTTTTGTTGTTGATAATTCTGTTTTTTTTCTTGAAATTTTTGTAAAACAAAAACAAAATGTATTTGGATTTCTCAAAAATTTGCATAAAAAAACTCAAAAATTCGAGATAGCAGTTTCATAGCCCGGTCTATTGTCAGTAATTTGATTTAAGGCAATTGAGTTTATCTCAAACATCGTACCCTTGCCAGCGTTTTCCGCAAACCATTATTTTGCAACAAAACCCGAAGAACATGACGTCACTCTGACGTCAGTCCCGGTTGACCTATCATAACCTCATATTTTTCCTTTTGCCAACATGTGTAGAATTGATGTGAGAGAAGGTACTGCAAGTTTGGTGACGATACCGGTGTTCGTTTACGAGTTATTTCAAAATAACGGGAGGGGGGGATAGCCCCCAGTAACTCGCGGGTTAACCCTCACCCTACGGGAGGTCCTAAAACGACCCGACCCGAACCCCCCCCCCCCCCCCCATGAGGTTTTTCTTGCATAACTTTTTACATATGCGGCGCATCTTGCTGAAATTTGCAGCAGCTGAGTTTACAACAATTATACGTATGCTGTAAAAAAAAAATCGTTGCAATTGGTTGAGAAATTTGGGAAACAATGACGTTTTGATGACGTCATGTTGTTGGAAAAACGATAAATGTTTGAAAAATCATAGAAAACATTGTTTTGAAGCAAATTGTAAACGCAATTCAGCAAAGATATAAAATGTCATTTTCTTTAAAATGGCGATGGGGATTTTCGAAATTTGGGGTTTTTGACCCCTAAAATGAAAAAAAAAGTGATTTTTTTGGGAAAAATCACCACAAAATCAAATTTTTCAAAAATGTTAAACGGAATATATGTGAGAGAACTGAGTATGGATAATACTCGAACCAAATTTCAAAGCAATATCTCCATTTTTGACTGAGTGATGGCTCCCTAAGTGTAAGAAACTAATAACGTCATTTTAATTACTTTTTTTACTTTTTTGACCAGATACGAATAAATAATTACCTTTGTTGTATTTCTGAGGCAAAACTGGTCTAGGAACATGCCTTTTTGTTAACATTTATCAATTTCTAATTTTGAGGTTTTCTGACGGCAAACTTGCTGTTCTGGACGTGATCGATCGAGGTCATTCACTTGACCTGGAAGGTCACTTTTCATTTTCACTTTTCACTTTTTGGAAGGTCACTTTTCAGATGGGTGTAATGTATATAGCCTGCAATTTATATAGCCAGCAATTGATATAGCCAGCTAATTTATATAGCAGGTGAGCGTGGCGGGGTGTTGTTGGTGTTATTGGTGTTGTTGGTGTTGTTGGTGTTGTTGGTGTTGTTGGTATTGTTGGTGTTTTTGGTGTTATTGGTGTTGTTGGTGCTGGTGGTGTTGTTGGCGTTGTTGGTGTTGTTTGTGTTGCTGGTGTTCTTGGTATTGTTGGTGTTGAAACCTGAAACCTAAAAACCTGAAACCTAAAAATTGCATACCGTTAGATTCCAAACATGACAGGCAATATGTTGGTTCTTACCGCGTTGCTCTATCTCTTGCTTGGTTTGGAAGTTAACAGGGGGTCTTTTTAGGTCATTAAGTTAAGTCCGCCATTAAGTCCGATCGGGAAGAAACCTAAGATTCGTTTGTAGCCATTAAGTTCGATCGGAACAAAACCTAAGATTCGCTCATAGCCATTAAGTCTGACCGGGACGAAACCTAAGATTCGCTCGTAGCCATTAAGTCCGATCGGGACGAACCTAAGATTCGCTTGTAGCCATTAAATGAAATAGTTCACCTTCCACATTAGTTTTAAACTGAGATGGCAGTTTTGTAGCCCGTGTTGGGAAACCCCTATCTGAAAGTTTTCTTGACTGAAAAGACTAGCCGAATATATTATTTTTTGGGCGAAGGAATGCGGTGCTGGCGAAAGAATGTTGTACTGGTTCTAGCCTGGGCAGAGGCTATACCATCAGCCAATCAGCTTGCAGCTAGTGCTAGCAAGCGAACCGCCGGCCGCCGGTTGGCACATCTCCAATGCGAGTCTATCCGTACGCGACTACTTTCAAATCTGATTGGCTGAACCATTTTTTTTACATTCGCGTGACGTCAGGACTCTGACTCGTCAGGACTCTGAGTGAGGACTCTCACGTCTCTCTGACGTCAGGACTCTGAGTATGCATATAGTTTTGATAAACAATACAAATTTACGGCCTTCTGTCCTGAATCGGCGCGATATAAGGCCATTTTTTACAATATAAAAAGAAATTGCATTACAAAATATAATCAAATCGTGTTTGGTAAATAATTTCCAAGGTGAACTATTTCCTTTAAGTCTGATAGGGACAAAACCTAAGATTCGCTCGTAGCCATAAGTCTGATCGGGACGAAACCTAAGATTCGCTTGTAGCCATATGACCAAAAAGCAAATAACCGCCGCCGGGATTGAGCGTGATAGGGTTTAGTGGTCGACCAGATACATATGACATCATATGATAGCCAGTATCTAACGCATTTATGCGCCTACGTTGTTTACATTTAATTTTAATGGTGGAGTTGTTGTGGGGGTACAGGTGGTCGGTTGAGGCTATTAGCGGGTGCTAAAAATAATTATTGTCAGGTAAGTACTGATAATGTTCCTGTTTTGAGTGCAGTTCTGATGAAATCAGACGTGTAGAATTAGTATACAATATTCAATTTGCCTATATAAAGGTGTGCAAAAGCGGAATATCGCCATTACTTCTATAAATGGGAACATATTTTCAAAAAATGGAAAAGTTTCCCAAATAGAAACTTTACCAGTGTCCCCAACTGAAATGGGGCAGCTGCCCAGGGGGTGTCCAGACAATTCTTCGTCCAGCATTTCTTCGTAGCGCATTTCTTCGTACGCAAATCTTCGTCTAGCGTTTCTTCGTAGCGCATTTCTTCGTCGCGCGTTTCTTCGTCTCGCATTTCTTCGTATCGGCAAATCATCGTCTCGCATTTCTTCGTATCCGCGAAACTTCGTATCGCAAATATTCGGTTAGGTTAAGTTAGGTTAGGTTAGGTTAGGATACGAATAATTGCGTAGACGAATATTTGCGGATACGAAGAAATGCGAGACGAATATTTGCGGATGCGAAGAAATGCGAGACGAAGAAACCCGCGACGAAGAAATGCGGAGACGAAGATTTGCGGACGAAGAAATGCGGACGAAGAAATGCCCGACGAAGAAATGCGGGACGAAGATTTGTCATGGAATCGCCCAGGGTACTAGGATTGCTTTAGAGCTGGGTGCAGAGTGGAAAATTCTGGCTAAAAATAAACATAAAGAGCGGAAAATTCAACCAAATAACATATGTACTCGGTTTGATTAATATCCAATTACCTGCTCACCAGAATTAGTTATCAGGTACCTATACCAATTATTACCTGTCTTTCCCTACACAGGCTGTCCCCATCATTACATCCATTAAGACATAAAGACATAAAGACATAAAAGAAAAGTGCAACAAAGAGCCTCTTGGGCCCATCCGAGGTTGCACCCCACCCCCCCCCCCCCTCCACCAGTCTCGCCCCTTCAAATCACCTTACTCTACCTGCATAAAAGAAGGCTAATCCCACGAGTATTTATGAACTAATCCCTTCTCTGTAAAGTATTTATCTAATCTAATTTTGAAGGAAGCAAGTGTCACTGCATCAGCGACATCCCCTGGTAGCATATTCCAATGTCCTACAACCCTTCTACTGAAAAATGACTGTCGTAGCCTAGTCCTACTTTGTTTCATAATGAGTTTATGCTGATGACCTCTACCTCGATTTTCCCTATTGAACTCAAACATACCCTTTAAATATCCAGAATGCTGACTATTTACAAATTTGAACACTTCAATTAGATCTCCTCTTAGCCTTCTATATCTAAGTGAAAACATACCCAATTTCTTTAATCTATCTTCATAAGGTAAACTACCAAGACAATTAACCATTTTTGTTGCCCTTTTTTTAACTCTTTCTAACAACCAGCAATCTTTCTCATATGTTGGAGACCAGGCTTGTACACAATACTCCAAATGTGGTCTAACGTATGCACAATACAGTTTTGTTATTACCTTTTCACTCTTGTAGGAAACATTTCTGTTAATGGCCCCTAGCATTCTAAGTGCCTTTTTCCTAGCTTCTACAACCTGGTCTAACGCTGATAGTCTATTGTTTACCACGACACCTAAATCTCTTTCCTTTTCAATCTGCTCCATTTTCTGCCCACCCATTTCATACCTATGTTTACTGCTAACCCGTCCAGTGTGCATAATCTTACATTTACTCAAATTGAATTTCATCTGCCATGCTTCAGACCACTCAACTAGCTTGTCCAGATCTGATTGAAAAACATCCTGATCATGTTTTCCTCTAATAATCCTGACAACTTTTAGATCGTCTGCAAATTTCAAGACTTTGCTGTCTATACTGTTCTCAATTGCATTCACAAATATTATAAAAAGCAATGGGCCCAGGACTGAGCCCTGTGGAACCCCACTGAGAACCTCCTTCCATTGTGATTGGCACCCATTCAATATAACCCTTTGCTGGCGTCCTGAAAGCCACGTTTCTATCCAATCCAGAATCTTGCCCCTGATCCCATGAATTTTAAGTTGCAACCCCAGTCTTGTATGGGGGACTTTGTCAAATGCTTTACTGAAATCAAGAAAAGCTACATCTAGCTGTTTACCCTGATCAAAGCTATCTGTTGCAACATCCAAAAACTCCAGAAGATTAGTTAAACAAGAACGGCCCTTCCTAAAGCCATGCTGTGTATCCTTGATGAGTTCATTTTTCTCCAAGAATTCAACAATCTTATCTTTGATGATTGATTCAAGCACCTTGCAGACTAATGAGGTCAGACTAACCGGTCTATAGTTTTCCTCTTTACTTCTATCTCCCTTTTTATGAATAGGAACAACATTTGCTCTTTTCCAATCAAGTGGAATTTTACTATCTGCGAGTGATTTAGAAAATATTATGGCTAATGGAACCGACAACTCCCTTTCAGATTCTCTTAAAAGTCTGGCATGGATTTCATCAGGTCCTTCTGCCTTGTTAGGCCTTACTTTCTTTAGATATTCTAGAACAAGTTCACTACTTATGCCACCTAGCTCTCCTATAGTCTCCTCTGTCTCTGGCTCAGGCTGAAGTGCTGCAATACTACTCTGGTCCTCGATAGTAAAAGAGTGAAACTGATCATTAAGCACTTCAACCATTTCACTGTCCTTGCTAACTAACACATCATCTACCTTAAATGGACCTATATTTTTGGAAACTGTACTGAACTTATAAAAACTGAAGAACTTCTTACTATCTGCATTACAATGTCTAGCTAAATCAAGTTCCTTTGCCCTTTTAGCTACTCTGACCTTTTTCTTAACTTAATTTCTTGCATTCTGGTAGGTCTTCTGATTTATATCTAGTGAAGATCCCTTCAAAATGCCAAATGCACTTCTTTTAGCTTGTATAGCACTCCTTACTTCTGGGGTAAGCCAAACTGGTTTGCCCTTGGTTCTGTTACGTTTGTGCCTGAGGGGTATATGCCGATTCTGAATTTGGCTTAATCTAGCTTTGAAAACATTCCAGGCCTCACATGCATCTAAACCTGCCAACTCAACGTTCCATTTTATCTGTGCGAGGTAATTTCTAATACCATCAAAATCAGCCCGGCTGAAGTTTGGAACCATAATAAGGTTATCTTTGGGCCTCATTTCTGATGAGATATTGAATTTAATCATATTGTGATCACTGGTTCCTAGACCTTCACAAATACTCATGTCACTAACTAGATCACTGTTGTCTGAGAATACAAGGTCTAGAATGGAGCAATGTCTGGTTGGCTCTGTTACAAACTGATGCATGAAAAGCTCCTCTTCAAAGATTTGCCTATACAACCTACACTCATTTGTTTCCTCTGCTATACTTTTGTATCCTCTTAAGTTAAAATCTCCCATAATAAGACACTGAGCCCGAAAGTTCCTACGTATTTCCTCACAAATATCTTGGTCTGTTTCAGCTTGGGAGTTCCTTGGAAGATTCCCTAGTCTGTAAAATGCACCTATCCTCAACCTTCCTCTGTTTCCTGTACCAATTTTAATGTCAAGCCAGATTGATTCTACTTCTTTTACTTTACTAGAATCATCAACTCTAGTAGTGCAGTACAAGCTATTTACATATACAAACACTCCGCCCCCTGCCGTGATTCTCTGCAGTATGAGAACATGTTATACCCTTGTAACTCGAAATCCTGTAGCCTATCCCTATTATACCCCTCACTAACCCATGTCTCGGTTACACAAATGATATCAGGCTTTTCAAGGGCAACATAACACTCAAACTCATCAAACTTAGACCTAATACTTTGGGCATTCAGCAACACACATGTGATCTTATACTTTGAGCTGACTCTACTAATTCTGAGGGAATTATGATCTACTGTCCTATTCTGACATGAACTTCTACCAATGCTTACTTCCTGATGCCCTAGTACTAGCGTCCCCGACCCCCCCCCCCCCCCCCCCCCCCTCCTACCTAGTTTCCCTGAATGACACTTCTGTAGGCATCTCCCAAAGCCCTTGCCCCCTCATCCGATAAGTGAAGCCCATCCTTCATATAGTACCTACGCCACTCATAGAACTGATCCCATAAGTCTACATAACTAAGCCCCATAGCTGAACATAAGTTCTGAACTGAGCTGTTCACAGACAGAGCTCTCGAGTACCACTCCTCACTGGCTCCACAGCGAGGGAGGATGCCAGTCACAATGACTGGTTTCCTGGACTCCTTCAACCTCTGCAGCGGGCTCCGGTACTCCGCTACTATTCTCACACTCTGCCTAGGTCCTATGTCGTTCACCCCCACCTGTAGTATAACTGTCTCCGGGCTACTCCTACCAAGTTCTGCCTCAATGACAGGGCCCATATCAGCTACTCTTGCCCCTGGTTTGACTATACATCTGTCCCTCTTCCCACAGAATGTTCACCTTAAGGGCCTTACCCTTGAGTCCCCAACCACTAAATGCTGAACCTCTTCCCTGTCACTTTCAGCTGCTGACTCTAACGCACTGAACCTATTTGATATTGTAACCTGCGGATGTTCCCTGGGGCTGTACTGCCTGACTCTACCCTGAACTTTTGTCCATCCCTCCTGATCCCCTTCCCTCTTCCTCCTCCAGATTCTGCTACCACCCTCCATTACCCAGCACCCCTCCTCATCCTTACTGTCTGTGGCCCTAGCATTACTTTCCACAATGTTGAGTCTCCAGAAACGTGACCCTCCAACACACTTCCAAACCCCAGCCGCACTATCCACCTTTGCCTTATCCTCCTCCCTTATGCCCCTATCAGAACTACCACTGGTCCCTGATCCTGTAGGCTCCTTTTCTGACCCCCTAACCACGACCTGCGCATACGTTCCTTGGTCAGGAGCTACACCCTCCTGCAGCTCATCTCTACACCTACACTTACTTAACTGTGCCTCAAGCTCCGCTACCCTAGCCTGGAGGGCCTCTAGCTCTGCTACCTTCGCCTGCATCCTAGTCATGCTCATTTGAATACACTAGTAACTTAGGTATATAACTTAGGTACTATGCACTTTTCAATACTTTACTAACTGAACTTAACTTTTTTGTTTTTTTGTTTTTTTCTTCTTCTAAACCTTAACTAGATCTAAGTAAAGCTAGTGACACAAATCAGCTATGAGTGCACCTAATACTAGACTAAATATATAATCCTTAAATAAACTGAATACTAAATACACCTTAATTATCCCTAATTTTCTAAAAATATCTACTTATCCAGCCCTGCAACTAATAACACAGAAATAAGACTAAGACAATTTTGGCGCACACAAGCTAGAATGAAAAGTCCTTTAAAAAGCAAGTAAGAGGTAACAGCTAACTATGAATGCTTAAAAATAATACCTAAACGATCCACAAAACTAAATATCTAATCCTTATATCTAAATCTAATGTGGTTCCTCAAAAAAATACACAAAACAACAGAGCTATCGAACAGCTACTTAGCTTGTCTAAAGCGGGGTGACACCAGGTTCTCGCCCCCATTAATCAGTATGAGGGCTCCAATTATCCAATACATTTTAAAATAAGGAGTTGAAAATCCCAGTAAAACTTGGGAAAGAGAGCAGAAAAACAGTATCCATAAGGTGTAGTTTCCCACCCAAATTTACCAATGCTAGGACACAGTGTCCTAGTGTCTGTGTCCTGGACACTGTCCTACAGTGTCCTGGACACTGTCCTACAGTGTCCTGGACACTGTCCTACAGTGTCCTGGACACTGTCCTACAGTGTCCTGGACACTGTCCTACAGTGTCCTGGACACTGTTGCTGCCCCACTTGGGGCAGGATTTGGGCTGCCCCAAATATCTTGACGTTTCTGCCACGTTTTGCATACTGGCCCAGTAGGAAGTCATTTTCCCTGCTTTTAACTCTCTAGTTTTTCATAGACCATGTGAAGTTAGTGGTGAGGCTCCTGCCATCTTTTCCAAATTCTCCCATGTCTACCACAGTAATACATATATACAAGAAAAGCTGGTCAAACATTGTAATTCAAACACTGAAGTATCATTGATATGTTTAACAAATTAATTTATATTGCTCAATCATATAAATATATCACTCCAAATTATATCCACCATTGAGCATCGCAACCCAGTGTGAAACCCCAACATAAAGAACGATGTTATTAAATAAATATTACGTTGAAGAAGGGCCATTATGATATATAAGGGAAAATGAGCACTCGTTTTTCAAAAATGACCACAATTAGGCATATAAAACAAAACCACACAAAATATATATTTAGTCTCACCGCATACCCTGCCAACCCAGCACATTACACTACGCCAAGGCCCTATAAGAAGGTAGCGTCACCAGGCGATTTGTTTACATTCTGCACCGACCGCTGTGTGACGTCACTGGGCGTCTCTTCGCCCGCGTCCCGCTTGTGGAGCCAAGTATCGGTCGGCCGCCAAATCTAGTTCGTGGGATGTAATTTGGTGTGGTACACCCGTACTTCAACAAACTGTAGTCATTCGATATCTGTGATACATTTTTTTAACGAATCATCAAGCTACGGTTCATTTAATCAGCTGTCCATATTCCGACACAAGAAGAGCGAATATGTATTTTGCAACACTGCTCAAGGTGGCCAGCACGTCTCACATAGTTTCCCGACGGGTTGTGACACCCCTCCGAGTGTCATGACAGACTGGGATCCTTCTCAGACAGACAGAGACAGTGTTTAGTTACGGTAAACAGAGCTTGCGTCAAGCCGGGTCGGCGCGCTAGACGGGCGACCCCCGGCCGCTCCGCACTGTCTTCTGATTAATCGGAGAATTCGACACCCTGCTTCGTGAAATTTAGTGTCTACGTGCTCTTATCTTCTAGTTCATCTGCGTGCTACATCATATAAACTGTGAGTTGTGTTTTCGATCTATTATCTACCTCAGGAGATTTGTGATTTGAAACCTGCGTGAACAACCAAGCCGGAAGACAGAAACCTCGGTCTGTGTCAGAAAGTGTGTGAACGCTTCAAGATTTGTTTCAAATAAGTGTCTTTTTTCTCTATGGTGCGGCAGTGATATTACGTGTTCGAAATATTGCATTTCTTCAAGAGTCCTGCTTCAATGTTCTAGAACTACTTTTTCCAACGCATACCAACGCAACAGAGCGGACGAACACCACCAGCCCTGGCCATCGCCATGGCAACCCCCCTTGACCAGGGGACTGCCGCCGCAGTGCCGCCCGGCTAAAGTCAACAAATGCCAGGCGGCCAAACGGTCACCGGGGCACGTTCCCGGCGGCCGGCGCGGCGGGGAGCCCGGGGCGGGCCCGCCGAGCGAGAGAGAGAGGGAGCAGCGACCAGCCGACTGCTCTCGGCACTGGGGACCCCAATGGGCCCTGTCGTGTAGTGTGCCAACAACCGCCCGTCACCACGATAGAGACAGAGACGCAAGTCAGAGACGAGCCGCCGACGCCCGCTACTCCGTCAGACCGAGCGGCGGCGGTGGCCGCCGACCCACCCGACGCGACTACCAGCGAGCGGCCGGGGCCGGCGCTCGCCGCAACCGACCGACAACAAGATCGGCACACCTTGCAAGGGGAGGCCGCCACAGCACCTCTGGTCAGCGCTGCCGGCCAGCATCCGGTTGCACAGGCGCACAACGCAACTGAAGTGACACGCCAACCTCATGGCTCTGATACGATTGGACGCGGGGCCTTATACATCATGGCGTTGAACATTTTAAGCCTAAAACCTAAGATTTTAGACCTCCGTCATGATTTAGAATTATTAAATTGTGATATTGCTGTGCTCACAGAAACATGGCTTCGCCCCGAAACTTGCTCACGCTTCGTCACGTTCCCGGGGTTTTCTCTGCACCGTGCCGACCGTCCAGACGGTAGTGGTTACGGGGGAATAGCTGTACTGATAAAAAACAATTTGAAAGTAAAACCACTTAAATCAGTTGTAGGTGCCAAAAACGACGGCAAAATAGAAACGTTTTGGTTACAAGTCAGTAACTCGCACGGTCGTCGTTTTAACCTAGGTTGCGTATATAGACCTCCTCGACACACCGTAGCCGCCATATCAGCCGACCTCGATTTTCTTGAAACTCAAGTGCAACGCATGTTTCTTTCGTCCACTGACAATATTGTAATAACTGGCGACCTTAACTGCAACCTTCTAGCGTCCGACAACGATATATGTAAATCGAGATTTAATCAGTTCCTAGACAGCCTGGCCCTGCACCAGCACGTGACTAGTCCCACATACGAGTCGGGATCTCTACTTGATGTGTTTGTGTCCAATACGGGAAACTTTTTGAGTGACGTATCTGTCTGTCCATGTCCCTATAGTGATCACTGTATCATCCAAGCTAAATTGTCCATCCCCAAGCCTCGCCGTAAGCCGATTTTCGTCTCATCTAGGCGCCTACATCGCATTAATATATCGGCTTTTCACGCTGCTCTCAGAGCCACTGACTGGAGTGGAGTGTTCTCACGCGTGGAAGTGTCAGACCAGTGGTCTGCATTCATAAATTGTCTCCTCCCCATCCTCGACCATCACGCACCTCTAAAACGTATCAAAATTCGTAACCCTTCCGCTCCCCCTGTATCTGACACCACTCGCAACCTGATGGCACAGCGTCGCAGACTTCTTGTCCATAGTGGTAGGACCCCCGAGTTCATTGCGCTTAACAAACAGGTCCGTTCTGCCATTCGTCACGACACAAGGCAGGACATCGCCAGGAGAGTGCGTGAGCTGGGTCCTACCACCATATTTCGGAATGTACGTCAAATCATAGCGGGCAAGAAGTCTGCCGACCGCATCGTGCCAGAGGCCACCCCTGACGAGCTAAACCAGTACTTTGTGGGCGTTGGTCCCCGGGTTGCGAGTGAGGTCCGGGCCAGGGGTGAGCCCCCCTCTCTCCCTGTCCGTCTACCTCGTGTCGGCACATGTGCCTTCAAACTACAGCCTATCTCTCTGTCCGCTCTCCGGTCCTTCCTCAACTCAATGAAAAATTCAGGGGCCTGTGGTGCTGACGGCATCTCTATTCAGGTAATAAAGCTTTGCTTTGCTGCTATCGGCTCCGTTTTACTCCATATCATCAATACTAGCCTATCTTCCGGCGAATACCCAGCGCCCTGGAAACATTCCATTATTCATCCAATACACAAAGCCGGCAGCCAGTCCGAAGCTTCCAATTTTCGCCCTATCTCCATTGTATCTGCCTTCCCAAAGCTCATTGAGCGTATTGTGCAACGTCAGCTTTACTCATACATGTCGGATAACCACCTGTTCTCCTCATCCCAGCACGGGTTCCGCTCCCTGCTCTCTACTGAGACCGCCCTTCTGACTGTTTCTGATCACATCCTTTCGGCTATTGACCACCAGGAACTCACCTTTCTCTGTCTCCTCGATTTATCCAAGTGCTTCGATGTCATCGACCATTCTATGCTCCTCTCTAAACTACGTACATATAACATCGATCCCACCTGGTTTACATCATACCTCTGCGGTCACACTCAGTCTGTCTGTACGGCTGATGGGAGTGGGAACCTTCATTTCTCCAGGCCTCTCCCCAACTCTATCGGAGTTTTTCAAGGCTCGTCTCTTGGGCCTTTACTTTTTCAAATATTCGCTAACGATATGTGCCTGTTCGCGGGGGATGCTCATGTGGTCCAGTACGCTGATGACACTCAAATTCTGTTATCCGGCAAAAAACACCAACTCAATGATCTGGTCAGTAAATTGGAGGACACCCTGAGTGCACTTGATACCTGGTTTCACTCTCATGGTCTCAAAGTAAATACAAGCAAGACCGAATTAATAGCGTTCGGATCCCGCCAAAATTGTCGCGACCTTTACCCTGTTGCTGTTCAGTTCCGCGAAGACATAGTACAAGAGAGCCCATACGTCAAAAATTTAGGTGTTCTGTTTGATAAGCACTTCACATGGGACTCACACGTGTCTTCCCTAGTAAAAAAATGTAGTGGTATCCTCATTGGGCTATCGCACGTGCGGCACAGCATCCCCCGCGAGCTGTTGCCACTTCTTGTAAATGCCTTGGTCGTTTCACACGTTCGGTACTGTTTAGCAGTATTTGGCAATGGCTCGCAGAGGAACATACAACGCCTTGACAAAATTCTAAATTTTGCCCTTCGTGTCATATCTGGCAAACGTAAATTTGATCACATCTCTGACGTGCGAGCTGAGCTTGGCTGGCCCACTGCCCAGCAGCTATACAGACAGCACTCCCTAAATCTACTACACAAAATTCGAAACACCGGGGAACCACAGGCTCTTGCTTCCCAGCTTCATGTCAATTCTGATCTCCGCTCCCGCTCTACGCGACAGAACTCTGACCTGGCCCTTCCACGCGTGAGGACAGAGGCTGGCAAGCGCCGATTTCTATATCATGTTGTGCAAAATTACAATGAGCTGCCTTTAGCGACACGTCACTCAGCCATGCCCGCATTCAAAAGAGCGATACAGAACATGCCTCAACCAGAGTAGCCTGATGTATATAACGTAATGTGCGTGTGAGAGCATTGCAGTGTATGTGATGTAATGTGTATGTGAGAGTATTGAAGTATGTGCTGTATGGGAGTATGTGCTGTAGTGAAACTGTCTTCATTTTATATTAGGATGAGTGTACCATTCGTGTTGTCCATGCTTGTATGTGGCTCCGGAATAGCCCGCTTCGGCGTGGATGGAGTCCAACGTCAAATACAAATACAAATACAAAGCCAGCAGCAGACAGCAGCAGGGCAGAGTGCGGCTCTCGCCTCCGCCCTCAGTGGCACACAGCGGCAGACAGTCACACACAGAGGCAGACAGTCACGCAGTGGCACAAAGCAGTAGACAGAGGCAGGTCTGAGTGCCGCTCTCGCCCCCCACTCCCACCCGACAGCGGCACAAAGCAACATACTGTGGCACACACGGCACGGCATTGTCGTTCTCGCCCCCTACCTCGATGCCAACAGCGGCAGACCAGACAGGCGAGAGTGCCAATATCGCCACATCCTTCGGCGGCGGACAGCGACATGCCAGAATACAACTCTCGTTCGTTCGTTCGTTACTCCCTCCGGCTCGCATCCTGGGTGTAGTCATTGCAGCTCAGTTGGGCGCGGAATCCGGCGGCCAAGGCCGCCACCACACCATCATCGCGCAGGGTAGTCGGGTCCGGGTGGATGACGCCCAGGTGCCGGAGGCGAGCTCTGACCAGGGCGGGGCACCGCTGCAGCACGTGCCGCGGTGTGTCAGCCTCTTCTCTGCATAGCCGGCACAGGGCGGCGGGACATCCCTCGGCGCTGCCCTACCCTCAGCCGAGCCTAGGTCGGCGGCCGATCCGGTGGAGGTACTGCTCCGAGCCGCTCCAGTGCCCGGCTCGGAGCTGCCGGATGTCCACCGTAGCGAGACGGTCGCCGTCGCCGCCCGGGCCCCGCTGGCGGGTTTCATGATCCTTGTACCGCCCGCCAGGCCATGATCGCTGCCAGGTGGAGGTGGCGGATCGGGAGACGGCCTTCTGGGTGGTGGCGACGTCGATGGGCGTGTATTGTTGGAGGAGGGCGCTGGCCTCCTTTGCGAAGACGTCCGCTCACTCTCGCCAGCGGCGGCGGCCGGGCTACGGAAGGACAGCGGCGGGGCGGCGGAAGACGACGCCATGGCAGCGACAGGGCAGCGGCAGGGCGGCGGAAGAAGACGCCAGGACAGCGGTCTGTATGCGGTCGCGCAGCGGCCGTTTAGCGACAGATGGTGACAGGTCAGTAATGACTTGGAGCTCCGCCAGATCACTCGGAGCTCCAGCTGTGCTGGCGAACCTGGTTCACTGCTCTTTCCTGTGCCTTGATCGCGAGCGCGGCATTCTGCGCGAGCGGCATTTAACTACCTGAGCCGCAGGTGGAGGCGACACTGCCACCCGAGTCCGGCACGCCTCCACTGCCACCAGAGTCCGGTACGCCTCCACTGCCTCCAGAGTCCAGCACGCCTCCACTGCCGACGGAGTCCAGCACGCCTCCACTGCCACCAGAGTCCGGCACGCATCCACTGCCACCAGAGTCCGGCACGCCTCCACTGCCTCCAGAGTCCGGCACGCCTCCACTGCCGATGGAGTCCAGCACGCCTCCACTGGCACCAGAGTCCGGCACGCATCCACTGCCACCAGAGTCCGGCACGCCTCCACTGCCTCCAGAGTCCGGCACGCCTCCACTGCCGACGGAGTCCAGCACGCCACCACTGCCACCAGAGTCTGGCACGCATCCACTGCCACCAGAGTCCGGCACGCCTCCACTGCCTCCAGAGTCCAGCACGCCTCCACTGGCACCGGAGACGGTACGCCTCCACTGCCTCCAGAGTCCAGCACGCCTCCACTGGCACCAGAGTCCGGTACGCCTCCACTGCCACCAGAGTCCGGTACGCCTCCACTGCCACCAGAGTCCGACACGCCTCCACTGCCGACGGAGCCCAGCACGACTCCACTGCAGACGGAGTCCAGCACGCCTCCACTGTCTACGGAGTCCAGCACGCCTCCACTGCCTACGGAGTCCAGCACGCCTCCACTGCCACCTGAGTCCGGCCACGACTCCACTGCGACCAGAGACCGGCACGCCTCCACTGACACCAGAGTCCGGCACGCCTCCACTGAGTTGTCTGTCTTCCTGTAGATATGCAACACATTGGTAAATAAATGCAGGGATGTAGCTATATGCACTAATTTCAATATGGTGTGACAAAACATATCACCTTTCTTTGCACCTCCAATTATAGGCTATTCAACTGCATCAAATTTGTATTGTGTGTGACACACAAGCAAATATTTATTGAATTGGCAAACACCAATCTCTTCCAAGACAATCAATACATATTACACACTATGTCAAAATTCCCTCGCCCTACTGGAGGTTTTTCACCTTCGCCCTACAGGGGGGTCCTAAAAAGACCCCCGGTTAACTTCCAAACCAAGCAACATAGAGCAACGCGGTAAGAACCAACATGTTGTCCGTCATGTTTGGAATCTAATGGTATGCATTTTTTAGGTTTCGGGTCAACGAGTGACCTTCCAGGTCAAGTGAATGACCTTGATCGACCACGTCCAGAACAGCGATTTTGCTCCGTCAGAAAACCTCAAAATTAAAAATTGGTAAATGTAAATAAAAATGAATGTTCCTAGACCAGTTTTGTCTCAGAAATACAGAAAAGATAATAATTTGTACGTATCTGGTAAAAAAAAGTCAAAAAAGTTATTACAAAAATGACGTCATGAGTTTCTTACACTTATGGAGCCATCACTCAGTCAAAAATAGAAATATTGCTTTGAAATTTGGTTTGGGTATTGTCCATACTTAGTTCTCTCACATATATTCCGGTTTTTCTAGCATCTTTGACAATTTTGATTTGTGGTGATTTGAAGAGAAAAATCATTTAATTTTTATTTTAGGGGTCAAAACACCAAAAAAATGGAAATTCGAGATTGCCATTTTAAAGAGAATTACATTTTATATCTTTGGTTTGGTGAATTGCGTTTGCAAATTGATTCAAAAATCTTGTTTTCTACGATTTTTCAAATATTTATCGTTTTTCCACCAACATGACGTCATCAGAACATGATTATCTCCCAATCTACTTAACCAATTTCAATTAAATTTTTATAGCATACGTATAATTGTTGTAAACTCAGCCACTGAAAATTTCAGCAAGATGCGCCGCATGTGTAAACATTTATTCAAAGAAAAACCTCAGGGGGGGACAGTCAGCCCCCCCCCCCCCCCTAGGGCGAGGGTTAAGATATGCATCAGAACCACATAGATATGCACCAGACAATCAGCTCAATCTTTCAATTATATAACTAAATTTGACATCTATGATCCTAGCATTCTGCTGCCTTGATGCTAAGTGATAGATGGTACACAGGAAACATTGAACAACTTACAAGTACTAACTGTACATTAATTAATGCAAATATTAATACAAAGTAGTGTGTAAAATAAGCATGACAAACAATGGTAAAGGTACCTTATATATGCAGGCAATAATTAACCAAGCACCCAAGCAAGTACTTAAAAGAATGGAAGATGCAAACTATTTTACTGATGCTGATGCCACCTTGAGATGGATGCTGGAAGATTTTTTAGAAGGGATTGCATCAAATCTGAGCTTTGGTTTGGTGTCAGGAACTAAAGTTATCTTTATTATATGATGCATCATAATCCTC
>JAXIVJ010007203.1:52500-62057 GCA_036785665.1 Chirona hameri | reverse complement strand
CGTCCGAACCGTTACAAGCGCGGAGTCATCAGAACCTATGCTCGAAGTGAACGTCCGAACCGTTACAAGCGCGGAGTCATCAGAACCTATGTACGACGAGCCTTGAAAACATGCAGCACTTGGCAGCTATTTGATAGAGAAGTTGCTCTCGTCAAGAAGATGTTAATGAGTAACAACTACAAGGCAGCCGACATTGACCAAACAATCAAGAGCGTATTAGACAAGCACCTATGTCCAAGCGGGTGCTAAAAGCATCACGGGTTGAATGCATCAGAGCTTATAACTAAAATGCTACCCATCAGATGGCAATGCCAGTGGGTTTACACAAAACGCGCACACGCAAACTCTTTACAACGGCGAAACGAGCGCTGTTAGAAGCTGACCGATCTGCCAGACGCCGAAAGAATGATTCTTGAGGAAGACGTTTTTTTTTTAGGAAGACAGTTAATATGTGCCAATAAATATATAATCTAGTGGACTCTTTGCAACTTCAGGTGTGGTGAAACTGACTTAATCTTATCGTAGCATATACTTCTGGCGTTAAATCGATATACTTGATGAGGCGTTTGCATGTCTCAAATTTAATTACATTGTATTTCGATACGGTGATGTTATTTTCAGTGTGATGACGAGTCGCCACACTGCGTATAACCAATCTATATCAATATACTACTACATATAACCAATCTATATCAATATACTACCACATCCTAGAAAATACCCGCCGCAGCCGCCGCCGCCGGTGTGAAGCCCGAAATCGTTTCCCGTGACGCCACTAATTAAGGTACGAGCGTGATTTTTCTCTCTCGGTAATCGGTCTGACTGGAACGCGCAGTGGAGGGGGGGGGGGGGGGGAGATGCCACTAACACGCAGTGGAGGGGTGGGTGGGGGGTGGGGGGGGGGGGCACTTAAGTGTCTCCCCTATCTCCGTCAGTATGAGAGCTAACAATCAAACTTACCGGGTATGTAGGTGCTATGATGATCTATATTTGCTGAAAGTTTCGTGACCTTAGGTCAATATCTTCAAGGTCAAACGAGGTCACGAAGGTCAAATCTGGTCAAATGTCACAATTTTGGGAATTTGACCTCTGTGCAGGGGCGCAGCCAGACCTTCAGAAAGGAGGGGGAGCCCCTGGGAGAGGCCCCCACCCCAAACATACCCCTGGATATGAAAAACTCTACAGATTTCGGCCACTTTATTTTGTGAGGCCCCCTTTTTAACAATTTTTCTTCGTCTACTTTTGATGAGCTGGATTGGACCAGGACCCTCAGCAGGCATTGTACTGAGCGCATTACTAATTCGTATTGTTACGTACAGGGGAGACAACCTATCTTAGGTGACAACAGGTGGGGGTCGGCTTTTGAGTGTGGGGGCGCCTGAAATGACGAAAAAATGTACCCCCATTTTGATACGTGTGTGCCTTTGCAATATTGTTTTAATGTGGATTTTCATGTTATAGTAGTTAGAATGTGTGTCCTGGGCCAACTCTGGAGACACTGGTTAGCGCTCTTCCCTTAATGTAGCCAAGGTTTAAATGGTTGTGCCGAGATCTAAATGGTCGAGATGCATACCGACAGTTATAATGACGTCCCGCGCTCGGGCGTCTGTCTGCACGCTGGTTTCTGCACGCTCTGGCAGTGGGTTTCTGACCGTCTGACAGTGGGTTTCTGACCGTCTGGCAGTAGGTTTCTGACCGCTCTGTCATTGGGCTTCTGACTGTCTGGCAGTGGGTTTCTGACCGTCTGGCAGTGGGTTTCTGACCGCTCTGGCAGTGAGTTTCTGACCGTCTGACAGTGGATTTCTGACCGTCTGGCAGTGGATTTCTGACCGTCTGGCAGTGTGTTTCTGACAGTCTGGCAGTGTGTTTCTAAACGTTTGGCAGTAGGTTTCTGACCGTCTGACAGTGTGTTTCTGACCGTCTGACAGTGTGTTTCTGACCGTCTGGCAGTGGGTTTCTGACCGTCTGGCAGTGTGTTTATAACCGTCTGGCAGTGTGTTTCTGACCGTCTGGCAGTGGGTTTCTGACCGTCTGGCTGTGGATTTCTGACCCTCTGGCAGTAGGTTTATGACCGTCTGGCAGTGTGTTTCTGCACGCTCTGGCAGTGAGTTTCTGACCGTCTGGTAGTGGGTTTCTGACCGCTCTGGCAGTGGGTTTCTGACCGCTCTGGCAGTGAGTTTCTGACCGTCTGACAGTGGGTTTCTGACCGTCTGGCAGTGGGTTTCTGACCGCTCTGGCAGTGAGTTTCTGACCGTCTGACAGTGAGTTTCTGACCGTCTGTCAGTGGGTTCCTAACAGTCTGGCAGTGTGTTTATAACCGTCTGGCAGTGTGTTTCTGCACGCTCTGACAGTGGGTTTCTGACCGTCTGGTAGTGGGTTTCTGACCGCTCTGGCAGTGGGTTTCTGACCGTCTGACAGTGAGTTTCTGACCGTCTGTCAGTGGGTTCCTAACAGTCTGGCAGTGTGTTTATAACCGTCTGGCAGTGTGTTTCTGCACGCTCTGACAGTGGGTTTCTGACCGTCTGGTAGTGGGTTTCTGACCGCTCTGGCAGTGGGTTTCTGACCGCTCTGGCAGTGAGTTTCTGACCGTCTGACAGTGGGTTTCTGACCGTCTGGCAGTGGGTTTCTGACCGCTCTGGAAGTGAGTTTCTGGCCGTCTGGCAGTGGGTTTCTGACCGTCTGACAGTGAGTTTCTGACCGTCTGGCAGTGGGTTACTGACCGTCTGGCAGTGTGTTTCTAACCGTCTGGCAGTGGGTTTCTGACCGTCTGACAGTGAGTTTCTGACCGTCTGGCAGTGGGTTACTGACCGTCTGGCAGTGTGTTTCTAACCGTCTGGCAGTGAGTTTCTGACCGTCTGACAGTGAGTTTCTGACCGTCTGGCAGTGGGTTTCTGACCGTCTGGCAGTCGGTTTCTGACCGTCTGGCAGTGGGTTTCTGACCGTCTGACAGTGGGTTTCTAACCGTCTGGCAGTAGGTTTCTGGCCGTCTAGCAGTGAGTTTCTGACCGTCTGACAGTGGGTTTCTGACCGTCTGGCAGTGTGTTTCTGACCGTCTGACAGTGTGTTTCTGACCGTCTGGCAGTGTGTTTCTGACCGTCTGGCAGTGGGTTTCTGACCGTCTGACAGTGGGTTTCTGACCGTCTGGCAGAGGGTTTCTGACCGTCTGGCAGTGTGTTTCTGACCGTCTGGCAGTGGGTTTCTGACCGTCTGACAGTGAGTTTCTGACCGTCTGGCAGTGGGTTTCTGACCGTCTGTTAGTGGGTTTCTGACCGTCTGGCAGTGGGTTTCTGACCGTCTGGCAGTGGGTTTCTGACCGTCTGGCAGTAGGTTTCTGGCCGTCTGGCAGTGAGTTTCTGACCGTCTGACAGTGGTTTTCTGACCGTCTGGCAGTGTGTTTATGATCGTCTGACAGTGAGTTTCTGATCGTCTGACAGTGAGTTTTTGACCGTCTGGCAGTGTGTTTCTGACCGCCTGGTAGTGGATTTCTGACCGTCTGACAGTGAGTTTCTGACCGTCTGGCAGTGGGTTTCTGACCGTCTGGCAGTGGGTTTCTGACCGTTTGGCAGTGTGTTTCTGACCGTCTGTCAGTGGGTTTCTGACCGTCTGGCAGTGGGTTTCTGACCGTCTGGCAGTGTGTTTCTGACCGTCTGGCAGTGGGTTTCTAACCGTCTGGCAGTGGGGTTCTGACCGTTTGGCAGTGTGTTTCTGACCGTCTGTCAGTGGGTTTCTGACCGTCTGGCAGTGGGTTACTGACCGTCTGGCAGTAGGGTTCTAACCGTCTGGCAGTGGGTTACTGACCGTCTGACAGTGAGTTTCTGACCGTCTGGCAGTGTGTTTCTGACCGTCTGGCAGTGGGTTTCTGACCGTCTGGCAGTAGGTTTCTGGCCGTCTGGCAGTGAGTTTCTGACCGTCTGACAGTGGTTTTCTGACCGTCTGGCAGTGTGTTTATGATCGTCTGACAGTGAGTTTCTGATCGTCTGACAGTGAGTTTCTGACCGTTTGGCAGTGTGTTTCTGACCGTCTGTCAGTGTGTTTCTGACCGTCTGTCAGTGGGTTTCTGACCGTCTGGCAGTGGGTTTCTGACCGTCTGTCAGTGTGTTTCTGACCGTCTGGCAGTGTGTTTCTGACCGTCTGGCAGTGGTGCGGTCACGCGCCGCTGGCTGTAAATTGTAATCGTAATTGTAATTGCAATGTAATTGTAAATATCATATATTGGCCGACCCGTTACCGGTTGGATATTGGTTCCTTTGGCTGTAATATAAAAAGCCAAGCTACCGGCAGCTCGGCAGTTCCGTTTGACGTCGTTAAATGATACCAGCAGACATCGACAGCCTCTGAAGGCGTACGTTTTAGTTTCCGTTACTTCGCCTGTAATTGGGGTTTCCTGTCGGCGATTCTATCAATAAACAACAATGCCCCGATTCACGTGGTGGCCGTTGAGGGGTTGACGCGAGAGATTTATTAGGTGACGAGGAGGGAACGATTGGCGCTCTAGGGATAGCGCATTTTATGTCTTAATGTCTTTATGTCTTTATGACTGTATATCTTTACAGAGACGGTAAGGCATCAGAGCTGGCACGTGTGAACACACATGGCCCGATGACAACCAGCAAACTGCATATAGAATACAACTGTTGGGCTAATTTTCAAATAGTGAATACAATCCTGGCCTAGCAAGGCCAGGGTTGGTAAAGTGTTCTGTCCTGATGGATAAGGTCGGGAACAAGATGCTCTTTCTCATGAAGTACTCGGGGTCAAAATGACAGCAAAAATCATTACTATGTCATTCCTGTGAACATTTACTAAGCGATCATGTCCTTAGAAATACTGATCGTCAAAACCACTTCAGATGTATTATTCACTTAATCATCATATTCATCACGTCAGTATGTATGTACATACATTACCATTTTTTTTAAATTAGCAGTTGCGTTTCAGCTCTTGATTGCCAATAACAATAAATTGCATTTAAAAAAAAATCCGACGAAAACAAAAAAATCTGGACGATAGATTCAACACGTGGGGTCACTGAACCAAAAATGCACCGGGGTCATCAAGAATGGCCTATAATAACATGATCTAGAAGGAATTGGGCTGATATCATGCGTATCCTCAGAATAAGAAGCATTTGAATATTTCTCCAATGACTTATAATGGGGAGGTCACGAAATTGACCCGACCTTAGGTCACCGATATAAAACAAAATACGAGACATACGAATTATAGGTACTATCACTCTTATGAAATCCTGTAAGTACGAAATCGATCGGCCAAAAACTGTGGCTGTGGTACGACCGCACACTTTTTTGGAGTTGGGGTCACGTGACCTGGCTTGGTGAGCTGACCTGAGATGACCCGTGGTCAAAATGTTTACAACATGTGGGCAATTGATACCTTAACAGCTGTGCCAAAAACAGCGGCGCTGCGCGCCGCCGTTTTTTTCGCTATCCTTGAAAAACCTTAAGAGGGCGTCTAAACGCCCCTCCCCGGCACGGCGCGAGAAATCAGGACAGTAGATTCCCCGGGGGCGGGGGCGGGGTGCTAATGCATATTCGATGCAGGTCCATCGTCAGGACAATGGATTTGATTGTATTGGGGCCCAACCTCTAACTGGAAAACTAAAAGGGCTAGAAAGACGCAGAAAAGGCGTTCAAAAGCTCTTGAAAAGCACATTCGAAGGTTTTTAGATATGTTTTCCTCAAGTCATATCTAAAAACCTTCAATATTGTCAATATTGAGGTCACCAGAGTTCATCAAAGGTCAGATTTTAAAGTTTTAGGACTTCGCTCCAGAAACCCTCAGATATCACAGGAACTATGATAGTTAGGAAGAAACGGAAAAAAAGCAATGGAAATCTCTTGAAAAATGCAGTCGCCAAGTTGTCACCGAATTTGAGCTCAGGTCAATAGTTATAGCTCCAGAGGTCATCAAATGTCAAAAAGGCTATTAAAAAAGTTATCACGAATAGCTTTTGACCTAATAACGACAAGGAAATAATGTTGACGCCATCGCGCTTGTCTCGTCAAGACGCTTCGACTCATTTTAGTTTTGACCAGGTCAGTTCAATTTACAAATGTGACCTCAGGTCAAGGTAAAGTGGTGGTGACCCAAGTAGGTCATGTTATATATGGAAAAACTCCCGCGACAGGATAAATACATTGGTGTCTGTTTCACTTTTCTATCGTCATTATGTCGAGAGTTATTGACATAAAACTGTTGGTGACGTCGGATGACCTCGGCTGACCCTGTAGGGGTCACTGAACAAAAATAGCACCTAGGTCATCAATAATTTCCTATAATAACATGATCCAGAAGGAATTATACTGATATCTTGCGTCTCCTTAGAATAAGAAGCATTTGAATATTTCCCCTTTGACATATAATGGTCAAGAAATTAAGGTCAAGAAAAGGTCAAGAAATTAAACCGACCTTAGATCACTGATATTAAAAATCCAAGATCAATGAATTGTAGATATATGTGACCTTATGAAATACTGCAAGTGTAAAACCGATCATCTCAAAACTGTGACTGTGGTACGACCACAAGCCTTTTGGGAGGTGAGGTCACGTGACCTGGTCTGGTGACCTGACCTAAGATGACCCGATGATATTTTTTAAACATAATATGGACAATTGATGCACAAACAGCTGTGCCAAAAATGGTGGCGTTGCGCGTCGCCGTTTTTCCGCTATCCGCGAAGAACCTGAGGGGTGTGTCTACTCCCCCGTCACGGCGCTGGTTAAAACTTAAAATATATAACTATGACTATGATGATGTGATAATAACTATGATGTGAGCCAGGCGGCGTGAAAATGTTGAGTTGTATTCCCTGGACAACTGCATTCTTACTGTTGAAAAGATCAGGGTCCCTTCAGATCGTCTAGGGCCCCTCTGACCTATTCAACGCCCTTCCGACCTGCTCCGAGAGTCATCTGGGATCCGCGAAAAGACATGATGTGGAGTGGGTGATATAGATTAAATACAAAGAGGATTTACTCCACAAGAAAACAAATTACATCGGGGTTTTCGGTTATATTGTAACACCGTTCGTTAGAGATTTAGAGGTGTTCGGCAACGGGTTATTGCTCGTCTTAAAGATGAGCAATGACTGAGGCCATTCTTACAAAAATAAATCCATCCGTGGCTCGATTTTTTTATAAGAATGTCCTCAGATATTTGTTTCCATCGAAACCTGTATTTATGGCGCAGAGGCAAAGTCATTATGCATTAACACCGATCGTTTTGTCATGTGAAGCTTGATCATTTTTTTTTTGGGGGGGGGGAAACAGGCCACTTTGGGCTTTGTGGGGGGGCGGCCGCCCTAAATGCCCCCCCCCCCTGGATCCGCCAGTGCATGTGATAATGATAACTGCATACATATGTGCCGAACTGTAACAAATAGCTGGCAACAGTGTAAATGGTTTCAAAGCAGCAAGACTTTTCCGGCAAATAATTAATAATAACACATATTTATATATATATATATATATACCGCACATAATTCCGCACACATTTTCTTTTCCGCATTTTCCGAAAGCAGGACGACTTTCCGCACATAAATGGTCCCTGCGGATCTGGAGAAGCCTGGGGCGAGATGGCTTGGGGAGATGGTCCTGGCCTGGTCTCACTAATATCTCTACGGTTCAGCAAGTTGGGCACCGCTGGAACAGCTTCCGGTTGCCGATGTCCGCTTCTTTGTGCTCGCGTCGCCCTTTTCGGAACTCGGCAGACTAGCTAAACATGTAGCCCGCTTGAAAGTTCATATTGTATTAAGGGAATGGGCCCTGGGGCTAGCAATTAGGTACCGCCGAGGAGAGACTGCCAGACACTTAATGAATTCATGTTCCCATTTTCCAAATTTTTATAAGCAATTGGGTAATGTGTCATGCCGCGAAGCGGCGCGAAATTTTCAAGTTTTCACTGTGGATAGCTGGATTTTGACTGCTGAAAAGGCAGTTTAGCCCGCAGTCAATAGGCCGCTGTCTTGATTTTTATTTCAGTGAAGGGTATCACCAATTATAATTTATCTGTGACACTATAATGTGGTAAAATATTGATGTGTTGTGTATCTGACCACTACAGCAACAGATTAAGTTATATTCAAGGAACTGTTACTTTTGGAAGTATGATTATAAAATATATTTAAAAACCCTCAGCTAGACCACAGCCGTAGTCGTAGCCGTGGCCATGTTCTGGAGATTTTTCGGCCCGGCCCGCCCCATTAGTCGTAGGGTACAGCCGTCCGTGGGGCTAGCCGCCCCGTGTAGAGCTCTACCACCAGCCATCACAGTCAATACCGCCACCAGTCTGCACGCCGCGCCGCACTGAACGCCGGTCGCGAGGACCAATCGTCGCGAGGACCAAACGCCGGTCGCACTGCCAATAGTTGATCGCACGCGCCAGGATGTTGAATGTCACATCGTCGCACCAGCGGCTCTGTGTCTGCCCGCAGTACCAGGGGAGTATAGTGTCGGGCGGGTGGGCGATATTGTCTGCGTACGCCCGCATAACACATGCGTTCAGGACGAATCCAGTACTAGTTGCACGACAAGTGTAGTAACGTTTATCCTGTAGGCCAAAAATAGGAGAATATTTCCAATTCATCCGCGACGCATTTCTCGCAAACGTTACGCATTAGTTCCGGATCTGTCAGCAGGGCGTCGCTGAGCTGCTGCTGCTCACTCTGAGCGGCTGCTTGCCGAGCCCAGCGAGCCCAGGTGGCGGCCGAGGCCTCGGTTTGCAGCTGGGATCCTATACACCAGAATTTGTCCCGCGGCTGGCTGTCGTCACACTGGCTGCCGTGGTACACGTGCACCATGCCTGTCCGGCGCGCGCACCATCTCGATCCCCGTCAGTCGGTGTTGTCTGAAGAGCTCCACGTCCTCGTCGCCCCACCAGACGAGGTAGTCTCCGGCGACTCGCTGGAAGTCGGACCGGAACTGACACGTCATGCCGAAGCTAAAATCCCGCCAGAAGCCGACCTCGGGGTCGATCGGGTGATCCGTCCAGAGCGAGGTTGCCGGGCGGTCCCAGGCCTGCGCGCGCAGCACCGGGTTGAACGTGCTGAACACGACGGGGTAGTAGACGCTCCGGCCAGGCGACGCGTTGGAGCGGCAGCGACGCAGCGCGTCCGCGTCGAAGAACATGTCGACGTCACAGAAGAACAGCAGCACATCGTCGTCATCGTCGCCGCCTGGGTCTGCCCCGCGCAGCAGCGCGTGGCCGCGAGAGAACACCCTGTTCACTTCCATGAGGCGCGCCACCCGGCGGCCGGCGCGCCGGTTCAGCCGCTGCAGCAGCGCCACCACCCGGTCCCGGTCGCGTGCCACCTCGGACAGCTCAGCGGCCGGCGCTCCCCTCCAGTAGAAGACCACCACCAGCTGCAGCGGCTCGCGGCCCTCCAGCACCAGACGCGCCACGTTGGCCAGGAACTTTGCGAACACACCCGGACGGTGGTAGTAGGGCACCACGACGCGGACGGTGCGGGCGGTGGTTAGGCTGGCCGAGCCAGTGGCGGACAGTGGGCCGGCCGGCCGCGCCAGCCGCACCGTCTCCA